>BJBW01001991.1:109057-231768 GCA_004320125.1 Scolopax mira
CTAATGTTCAATCTAAATCTACCCTGTTGGAGCTTGAAGAGAGCAAGCAAAATATAACGACAAAGAAAATTATCTTTTTCTTTCCTATACAAGCGTGGTTGTCTTATTCAATGCCATACAATTATTGTGGCGTGTTTCTGCTGTTAACTGATCCTGTCCAATAATTAATTTACTGGAAGGGGAGGGAAAGAGAGGAGGAGGTTTAGGAGGCTGTGGGGTCTGCTGTTTCCTGCTCTTTCCTTCGGCACGCAGGAGCCCTAGTTGTCATCCCAGGCAAAGACCTCCATCGCCTTTTCTTCACTCACATACTATGCAGGATGTTAGGACCCTGCTGGATAGACGGACTGATTGCATCCTGCTTTCTGTAGCAAGTTTGGCCTCTAAACCTAGCACTGAATATAGGGAGGTTGGGCGCCAGGTCAGAACTGGAATCGGGAAAGGCGTGTTTGCTACTGGGAAGAAAAAGTTTGGACGAAAATGTTTCATGTGAACTTACATTCATATCTTCAGTTGATTAGCCTAATTTTATCCTTGTCTCTAAAGACAGATATAGAAACTAAACCCAGTGAAGGGTTTTTTTTTAGTGAGATACGCTGTCTCCTGACAGGAACAGATCTGGCACACTTTATCTGGGTTCTTTTCAGAGCAGGACGGAAGCTCTACCAGTTAAGAAATACCAGCCACAATAAGCCACCCATGACATTTAAAATAGTGACACAAATTTTCTTAGTTAGCTGAATGCCAAAGAAAGTTCACATGTAATCTCAATTTATTAATTTTTTTTTAACAATCCATAAACATCTTGCAAACATGAGGGAATGTTGACGCTAGAGGAATGCCAGACTATCTTACTGAACTGTGTTTAGAAGAAAAAATCTTTGAGAAATTCAAATGTGTAGTTGGCGCTATCACTGAAGCGTTAATTTATTTTACCATTACTTACATGAGAGATAATCCATGTAAACACTGGTCTTGGCAGAATTACAAAAGTAATATTTTTACAAGGAAGACCTGTTATTGAATCATTTTGCCAAAGAGTCAGCCCATCCATTGTTTCCTCAGGCATTAGGCATGCGCACCATATTTTTCTTCAATAAATATCATTTAGAATGGGCAGCAAAAGGGGATTCATAGCAAAGCTCTTATGTTAAAGGTCAACAAGTCAGAGTCATGGCCTGACTCCAAAGATATCAAAACAATATTGTATTTGTCTAATGAGGGAGGGATGACATCAGCTCATCTGATGGAAGAGGACAAGAGCTGAAAGTAAACTTGTAGCCTTGTCAGTGTACCTCCTAGCTTAAAGGGCTTCTTTAAGAGTGGGATTATGCAAGAAGCAACCTTGGTTGTTGGCAGGCCTCTCCATGCCTGACATAAGTTATCAGTGTCTGGCAGATGGTGTAGTAGCTGTATGTGGCATGCTCACCATGTGACAGGAAGGAGATGGTCGTTCAGTCTTAGGTGCACATAGTAGGTCCTGACTAAGAACTTCACAGGGCTGTAATTTCTTTTCAATATGAACTGCACAGGTAAGAGGTAGAGGATAAGGAATGCCAAGAGTTTGTTGCCTCTGAAGCTCCAGACACTGTTGGGAGACTTTGGGGCAGAGCTACAGCATGACTGCAGACCTAGAAAAGTTCTGTACACCACTTGGCAGTGGTGTAGTGCTGGAGAGCACAGTGGGGAGGAGTGTGTGACATTCAGAGAGGCAAATGCCTAACAACAGGCCTTTTTTGCACCTTAGGATGTTTCCCTTCCTGTCTAATGTAAATTTTGCAAGAGTAATATGTTTCCACTCACTCCTACTTTTCTGCTGTGAAGGAATACTGAGAAAGGTAGCTTATTTAATTAATATCGAGTGATGGGGCTAGGATTAGCTGTAGAGCCAGTACACGTCATCTTGTTTATCGTTCCATTTGCAATCCATTCAATGATTTGAATTATCTTTGTTAGTTGTTGTTTCTGCTCCAAAATCCAACTGATGGAGCCAAAGTCTGCAGACTGTCCCAAAACAGAAATTACGTATTGTGACATTTTCCCAGAATCTTTTTTTAGGGAGGCTTGAATTATTGTAGAATATGCCAGAGGGATGTTAACCACTGCTACAACACAAGAGCATTGTAGGTCTTAAAATTATCATATATACTGAATAATTCATCAGTACTCATCAATTCCTGTTACATAACAAATATGTGATTATTTGCCATTATCTTAGTCTCAGGAATTTTATTATCCTTCATTTTGTCTGAATAAATTGGATTGATAACATTTGGTAAAAACAAGAGTAATTTGAGAGAAACAAAAATGTCTTGATTAGGCCTCTGACTTTGTGCCTGTGAACAGTTGATGCACAGACAGTCCTAAGTACAGATGATTGCACTTAGCCATCCAGGCACTTGATTTCCGTGTTGATAAGATAAATGACTAGAAAGCATCATTTGCTCCATGCTGATTGTAATCATAAAACTACAGAACATGCTTAACGTTCTGGTTCCTATTATGTTCCAAAGAAATATATAATGTCAAAGCTATAGTTGTCTTCCAATACTGCAGAGGACTTTTACTAAAATACTTTTTTTTAATTATTAAAACATAAGGGCAATTCATGGAAGTAGTGTAATCCTTCTTTGCTGCTGGCCAACACCACAGGCATCTCAAGAAATTGCTGAAAATTATTTTAAAAGGGATATGTGATCTGAAGTCATCTCTCCATGCTGGCCGTCAGCTGTATTGGGCATTCAGCCAAGGAGAAGTAAAAATACCTATCCCTTCACCCTCCAATAAAAGCAAGACTGCTGTTAAAGTGGAAATACAAAGAAGTTAAGTTCCACACACTTTAGACTAGCCCTCTGAAGTGATAAGCAGAGATTGAGGTGCTTGAATGGGCAGAATTGTTTCAAAGAGATGTAGAAGTCTGAGGATCCATCTCCTTTTCCTTGACATTAAAGTTTCTGTCGTACTTTTGTAGAAAAAAAAATAAAAAAAAGGTTTATACCCAAGTTTCCTAGCTGGAATTTCCTTTCCTCATTTTTAATCTTTCTCTTTCCTAACTGATTACTACTTAGAGGCCTAAACACACTATGAGTACTGTTCTATTTTGGTAAATTTCACTCATACAGACCCACATATCTAACTGTGAGCGATTATGTACATGAGTATCACTGAAGCTACTGAAGCTCTGCAGTTTTAAGTATGTGCATTGCTGTTTGCTTCACCAACACTAGAATCTAAAAAGCCCCTTTGACCTAGAGGTCCTAGCCAGTATAGCGCATGATAAATATCAATGGAAGATAATAAAATAAAATGTGTTTAATTAAAAAAACTATTAAACTATTATGCTAGAAAATAATTTATTCTTTTCAGGTATTCAGATGCAAAAACTGGGACTACAGCTGTAATCATCTTTCCTTTAGTGGACCTCACTTTTTTATGTAAATTATAGATTTATTCTAGATTTTAAATATGTATCACATTCAGCAGATCATAATGAAATTTAATGTAGGAAGACATGGAAGGTTCCTAAAGAGAAGATTTTTTCCAAATAAACCTGCTGGGGAAAAGAAGAAATAAAATAAGTTTAGTGCAGATATAGAAACTCTTCATTGTAAGGAAAGAATAGCCATATAAGTGTGTAATACATACACACACACATATATATACATACACACACACAAAAATTGATGTTAAAAGGAATTAAGTTGGTGCCTCAGTTTTGGCTTCCAGACTTTCACCTGAAAGTTTTGCAGTCTAAGTTTCCCTATCCTTCCCAACATACAGGCGCATACAGGTGGTCCATTAGTCAATACACTGAGAGCTGTGGATAGAGAAATTACCTTGGTTTAGTTGTGTTGCTTATCATCTTGCACAACAGACCAGAACTAGGGCGTCATGGTAGATTTGAAAAATCTAATTTCTCAGGTCTGTGCTCAACACATACTCCTGTATTAATTTCCCAAAGAGAGTTGAGAAGTTTCACCAAATTTCAAAACCTAATTTTCAGATTGATACACAGGCTCTTCTGCCTCTAGTGTCCTCTCCAACATACACGTATGCATGCTTTTTAGTGTACAGTTTGTCAGAAAGTGTTACAGTAGTCATATTTTCCCTGTTATATCTTTTTATAAAGCAAATAAAGCATTTTGTCAAATCTCCTTGGAAAAAAAAGAAGCAACAAAACAGAGGTAGAAGCATGATACACTAAGTCCTATAAAGTTAAGCAAGACTGGAAAAAATTAATTATTAGTTAATATTAGCAACAGATGACAGTATCAATATTTCTCTAATAGAACTTATCTTTTCATTTTTTCTTATCTTTTTTAATATGTCTTTCCTCCTCCCCCTAGGAGAAAATCCTTTTGTGGCTTCTTCAGTTTATGCAAGAGCAAGGGATTTCACTGGACGAAGTCGACCAGGATGGAAATACTGCTGTTCACATAGCAGCTCAAAATGGTTATCTAGGATGCATACAGGTAGAGTGAGAGCTCTATCAGAAACCTCTTTACATCAAACTTGAATGACAACAGCCATTAAAATGATTGTAGAAAATCTTACAAGTGAGAGTATTTCTAGATACATTAAGATATACTAGAAGGAAGAACTTTAGCCAGTAAGATTCAGATGGAAATATTGAAAAGCTCTGGGTTTTGGATTCTTTTCTCAATTATGCTATTATTTGTCTAAAGTAACAATCGTATTGCAAGACAAAAGTGTGATTACATTGTTTATGTTTAAGCAGCTAGTTTCTATGTTTTTATGCTACAGAAGGGCAGCCAGTGTAGATATGTATACTCTTCTTAACTCTTTTTATATTTTCCTTCTCTTTCTTTTTCCAATGTAACCCTCTGGCTATAGAGAAACTCTAGCAGATAAGTTTCCTCTATATGGAAAGATTTCCACCTTGAGTAAACCGTCCTTTCCAGACTTGTAATCTTCTAATGTATCTGTACTAAACAATGCAGCATGATGGTAATTTCTAACCAATTCTCAATGAATCAGCTTGGCCAGTGAAAGCAATGTAGTTCTGTTGCACAGACCTGCTGTAAAAGGCAATTTTTTTCTGCTGAGAAGGCTTACACAGCTACAGTACTTTTGGTTTGGATACCTCTGTACAGTACCAGTGTTCAATGTAGATATACCAAAGAAATGGCACGGTTGAACAGGATGACTAGGTGAGGCGTCTCAATTTTGTGTTGAATTGCAGATGTGCTCTCTGTCTCTCAAAGTTACTAGAACCATTAGTTCCAGGAGTACATTTCAGCATTTGGTGGTGTTGGCAGCTTGAGTGATAGCTGTTTGGAGAAGAAATTATAATAAAATTATTCCAGAAGATTATGGAAATGTATCTGAGAAACAAATTAGTCATAAGACAACAGATAGAAGAATACATAACCATATGGCAAAAACGAAGATTTACAAATCAAAGTGATCAAGTCAAGTAGGGGAGAAAAACATGTCTAAACATTAACTGATCCACAGCACCTGCACTGGGCCACTGCAAATACAGAAGGTTATATTAGTTCAACCCTAAAAGAAATATAGCTAGTCAATTCTCATTAGCTAACCTCTTCAGAGAGCTAAATACATTTGTGCACATTGTTGTGCACAGATGAATCTACAGATACATAGCTCCTTGTTATGTTTATAGCAGTTCTATTTATATATCTGGACACAGAGAAAACATAACTCCATAAAAGCCAGTTTTGAACTCTCACACAATTTAAAACAAAAAGAAAAACAGGCATCAGCTGAATTGAATGAGTAGACTTGAACAGAGTCAAATAGATTTGCAGGGCATAACTATCTTTGCATTTTCTCGTTGATCAGAGGTGTCTTTCTTTTAAAGATGTCAGGAATGGACCCTGTACAAACTCTCATGAGAATAAAATAAACAAATCAGCACATCTGTTCTAAATCTAGTGTTTTTATTATTGTATTATAGAGAATTGCTATGATCAGTTGGAAAAAAGTGGATAGAAAAAAGGTCTATGATTTACTACTGAGTAGTGCTGTTGTGGTAGGGTGTGTGTTTAGGGGTATTTCAACAGTGCCTCATCAAGATGTTCAATGTATTTGAAGGAGAAATGAGAGTAGATAATTTTGAACAGAGTGGTGACATCTGCAGCCTGTTTTCATGGATAAAACTAAACCAAAAAGAGCACCAAAAAGAGCACAGCCCAGCTTTCCCCAAGAAGAACTTAATAAATGACTTAGAATTCTCAAGATTATTTTATTGAAGATAAATATACAAGTCAGCAAGTGTTTTGTGTGGAAGTCAAGCCATGAGATATAAATCATGAAAATATCTAATGACAACAAAAAATATACAATGTTAGATGTACAATGTTCATTAACACCCAACAGTCGTAAGTGTAGTTAATGTTTTGTTGTGCTGTGAAACAAAATAAGCCCTCTGCCCAGTGAACTTATACATTTAGGTCCTCTTCTAGGCTCTCCAGTAAAATGAACAGTGCATAGCACTGATTATCACAAACAGATCAGAAAGACAGAAGTTTTGTTCTTAATTCTTGCCTCAGTTACTGGATGTCTTGAGTCAGCCTGACAGAACTTCTTTTGCCCTTACAATGCTCTGGATTCAAGTCACAGAGGTAGCTCAATTGTCATGCTCACAGTGTGGACAATTCTCCAGCAACAAGCTAGGATTCTCCACTAGTACTGTAAGTAATGCAGGGGTGTACGACAGGATATAAGCTATTATTTTTCTTAAAGGCTAAAAGCTAACACATATTTGAGTATCTCTTATAAGAAAATAGGGAGTAACCAAGCAAGTGCAAAGCAATGAGAATTTTTTGTGTAAAAAAAACCCCACAAACAACCACAACAACTAAAAAACACCAACCACAACCAAGACCCAACCAGACTGAAAAAGTCATTGTACAGATTTCTTTTTGCAACTTAAAGGAGTTTTTCGAAAGTATCTGCTGTACCTTTCATATCCAAACATCACTTGGCTAAGGAATCAGGACATTGAGGCTGCTGTGCTCAGTGTTTTAAATTCAGGGATTCTGCTGTCATAGAAAACTGAGAGCTAACGCACAAGAGGAGCCAGCACATATTCTAGCAAAGATATTCCTAAAATGAGATTCTAAGAGTGTTTTGCAATGCCTTGCAGTGTGGAGATCTTAAGAACAGAGGTACCAGACCTGGTAAGCCATTACAGCTCATCACCACCCTCTGTAAAACTGGTGTTCACGCTGCCCTGGGTCCTGATGTTATCTAGCACAGATGTCCTTTGAATTGCACTTGCCTGTGTCTTCTTTTCTAGATCTACCATGTACAAAGTAGCACAATATTCAGTAATGCATAGACAGATGCATCTGAAAAAGTCTATTACTGTGTCTTGGAAGAGAATCTATATGTGCCTAAATGTAAATCTTCCATTTTCATTTGGTGGTCCCATTCACTGTATGAATGCTATGTCATGCTATATCATGCAAACAAATGAACAGAAAACAAATTAATTGACTAGAACTGCAGGAAGGAAGAGGAGGGAAGAATATAGTCGTTTTATAGTTGTTCTGAACCACAGCTCACTCTTCTGTGATATCCTTGCACCTGAGTGGCAGGTTTTGATATGTGGTTTGAGTTCAGGCTGCATACAAACTTGTCAGTGATTGATTTTTAAAAATTATTGACTTAGACCAACATTTTCAAGCATTTTTTTGGGGAGTGCTTTGAGCCCAGCCATTCTTGTGGTTGACCAGAAGAGTCACAACAGAGACTTACATTTACAGGTGTCAATGTGTCCTTTTATGTTTTCACAGACGTTGGTTGAATATGGAGCAAATGTCACCATGCAAAACCACGTGGGAGAGAAACCCTCACAAAGTGCTGAGCGACAGGGACACACCATGTGTTCCCGCTACTTAGTAGTTGTGGAGACGTGTATGTCATTGGCCTCTCAGGTCGTCAAGCTAACTAAGCAGCTGAAGGAGTAAGTGTTTCATTGTTAGCAGAGGGATCATTCCTAAAATAGTGCCTTTCTTTGCCTTCAACTTATTAACAGTGTCTGGTTTTTTGCTTCTTATATATAATATTTTCAAGTCCTATTTCTACCTTACTTCTCTACTCTTTCCCGCCCCCAAGCATTTGCCCCTTCACCTTTAGCAGCTCAGCTTTTCAGCTGTTCTCTTTGTGGCAGTTTGCTTTGAACATAGATGAAGGGATTGGGAATGGAAAATGGTATGTATGAAGCAATCCAGTCCTTTTTCCCTTTGCGTACCCTGGGATCACATCATTGCCGATCACATTTCTGCTCATATAGCAGACTTTAATATATAGTGAGTGCCTCTTCCCACTTACAGAGCTGGGTGTTGATGTTGGGAAGAATAATGGAAATAGTAGTTGGAGGGGTTTTTTTGGACTTGGAAGGTCACCAAAACCCACAATGGCTACTCAGGAAATATCTTATGTTCTGTTTTTAATTCGTAGGAACTGTTTTTAATATTTTAGTATGGGTTCTAGTAAACATTCTGTAAAGAGCCAGCTTTTTTGAAACATGAATTTGCTCACTTTTTATCATAGGTGCAGTTACTGTGACTTAGCATGTCAATTGGCTCATAAGACTCATAGAAACCATTAGCACTAACCTAACCTTCCGACCTAGATACACGATCAAGAGCTTGTCAGCTAATACAAGCCATGAAGATGGCTTCTGACAATCCCATGTTTAGAGGAGACCGTATTATTTTAAGCAAGCAGCATGCCGATAATTGTACTGGGTATAAATTACAAGACTCCCGTCAGCAGGGGAGCTGCAGGGGTGGCCTCTGTGAGAGCAGGTGAGGGGCTACCCTTTGCTGGACACAATTGGTTCCAGTTGTCTCTACAACAGACTCACTCCTCTCTGTCTGACAGTAGGAGAATGTCATGACAGAATACCTTCTTGTGTTTGAAGTGTGCTTATTTTTGTGTTTGTAACTTTAAGTTTTATAATATAAAGGCATTTTCTCTTTGTGATATCTTCAGTTACATTTCTACTCCCATAAACACAAACAGTGAACTAGGGTTTATTATAATTTTTAAATTTTTCATAATTTTACAGTCTGACACTGGTCACTGGATATTTCAAAGTACCATGTGTTTTGTAGCTGGTTCATTTGCTGAGACATACTAAAATATACAAATGAGCTCATATAGAGGAAAAAAACACAGGGTATTTTCTGAATAGCCTACATTAGCACCTGACTCATCTCAATATATAATGAAATTCATTTTCCTCGCAACTCAGCAGAAAAAAAGACCCCACACACTAGGAAGTAGGAATGGCAACCACAGATTCCCCATGTTTCAGTTCTCTTCAGTGCTCATCCAGTACTTGATATAAGTATTACCTTTCATATGGCAAAGAAAAGCATATTATGTCAGTCATCAGGCTGTTTACCCCCCTGGAAATAGTCTAATTCTGACTTTCCTGACAAAAGCATTAACACTTTTCCAAGTCTCCCCCCTGTCATCTCACAGATTGCATACATAGGAAATCATTTAAATGATTCTTATCTGGCTCCTGATGGGTTCCTTTGCTTGTCTCAGCTGGAGCTAAATCTGCTTCCCTTCAGCAGCTTATTTTTTCAGGCTTCAGATTTAGCTCTAGTTAAGTGTAGCAGCAGCCTTTTCTTCTTCTTCTGCAAAGAGATGTAAGTCTCCTGTGCGAATCTTGTTGCAGTTGACTGAGGCAGCAAAATATTCTATTTTCTGCTTGAAAGAACAGCTTCTGCATTGCTATTTGGGCTGCTAGCCTCAGACCATGACTGGCTCAGATAGAAGCAATGTTCAGAGGGGATGATGGAAGAAGACTCTTGCCCTGTTTTTCAGCCCCATCTTGCATAAAAATTCAAGGATGGTACAAAGTACATGCCTGGGGCAGCTTCTCAAGGGGCCTCACCTTTAGCATAGCAGGAGAATTAATTGGCCACAGCACCTTTGAAGATCCTAAGAACATCAGATGGCAACAGATGGAAATCTCGTTTATAGTCTAAGTCACTTCAAACTGCTGTTACAGAGGAATAGCTCCAACTTGAGCAGCTGAGGTGCCTTTCCTTTATTTTCTCTGGTGGTAAAGGATATTGTTCTAGAGACAGAGGAATTATGATTGTATCATAACGGATTACTTGAATGGTCAGTATCAACATAGAAAGCCTTTATGTGCTTCCCACTCTTCCCTCAGCTGCTGTAAACATGAGCTGATCTTGCAATCTTCTTTCATGAGTGCCTTATTAGCCAGGGGGAGGAGCCTCTTTCTGATAACACTGTTTGTGCCCAACCTCAGGAAGACTAGAAGGGTTGATATTGTGCAAGAACACCAGTGCAGAAACTATCTTAAACCAACACCTGTCTTTGTAAGTTCTGAATCAAAGAAGGAAGTATATTTTCTTTTTGTGAGCTCTATCAGTCATTAAACAACACAAAGCAGTTCTAGAGAGAAGTTACCCCAATCCATCACACTCTTTCGAGCCATTCCTGAAAAGAGGGCACAAAACGAAAACAGGAAAATCACATTTTGCCAGTCTTCACATCTTTCAGCCCTTTGATCCAAAGCAGCTCAGATGACAAATACAGAGGAGTTACAGAGAAAATTCTTTAAAGTTGGATCTAAATCTCCATTCAGAAAAAAAAAGCCTTTATATTAGAAAGAAGGAAATAAGTGCTAACTGCAAATATTCCATTGAATCCTCACAAGAGGATTAAATGAGATTTTCCCCAAAAGAGGGAGGGAAGGAACCAAGAATTCTTTCTATAGGTAAAAAGTGGCTCACAAAGACTACTGTTACTGGCTTCAAAACAAAAGCTTTGATTTGTATCTCTTCCTTATTTTAGAAGTTTAGTCAAGCCAGTAGGACTTTTTTAACTATACAAAATGCTTGGGATAGTCACAAAAGTTTCTCACAGAGTCTGTACAAAATACTGGCTTTCATTTTACTTCCATAGGTTTTACAGTCTTAGTCATTCCTTCACTGATTTCATCTGTCTAAAAAGACCTTAGTTCCTGGTGTAGAAATTTCCTACCTGCACAAATACACACACTAATGACATTAGCATATTTTTTGGGCTTTCCTGGCCTCAAGAAACCAAGTCAGAACTAATGACATAAAATTAATGTTTCCCTAGACTTTTTTTGCAACACTGCTTAATGAACAGACTGTTCTATCTGCATTCTCAAAGGGTTGCACTGTCCTGTCTTTATGGACCTGGATGTACAAAGCAATTAATGAATAAGACACTAGTTGATCTTTTTGATACACTATCAGCCAAAATCTGTCAAGGCAGAGATCAAAGCAAACCATGAGTCAAAAGGTGAATATGAGAAAGTGGATGAATATCCTCTGTTGCTGCCACTTTTCTATGTTCTGTGAAGACAATCCATTATTTTCCTGAAATTTCATAGAAATAGCTGTAAAAATAGCAGAATAAAATTTTTGTGGTGGTATGGTAAGGTGTTTGCAAGTTACTGGTTTGTTTGTGTTTTTGGGGGGCACAGTAAGTGTTACATAGACATACAGTAAGAAACCCGGTGTAAACTTTACAATGTTCATCTCTTTTTCACTTAGTTAAGCTGTTTTTTTTTTCTGCTTTGTAGAGTGGCCATTCTTGTATTATTTGAAACAAGATGAAAAAGTAAGGCATCATAGTATGAAAGATATTTGAGTAGAGATCAGTGCTGCAGCCTCTTCCCTGTTCAGTTACTGAGTTCTCTGATTTCATCAGGTGTCTACTAGACACAGAAGGGTCCTTACATATTACTTACTGGGAACATTGTCTAAGCTAAGAACCTTCAAAATTGTGCATTAAATGTAATAAAGGAAGTAAACCCTTTTGCCTGTGAAGCTACAGTAATCTTGCCTCCTAAACCAGTCAGGTTTTAATACTTTGCAGTATTGCTATTTCAAGAAGTTGTGATCCCTTATTTTCAATGTTATCTTAGATATATATATGTATGTTATATATCTTAAGGGATAGTGCTGGCAAGATGTGTGAGTTTCTGTGAGCTATTTACTAACTAGTTAAGCTGTGAAAATGGAGGAAACTTTAATTCTTTTAGCACAATAAAATGTGTGAGTGGAATGAGAACATTAACTCAACAGAAGAGGTGTCAGAGATTTCTGTTAAAGCTAAAAACATAAGCTGTTAGCTAAATTATTTAGAAGTCAAAGTAAGCATAAAAGGCAAATAAAACAGAAAAATTGCATCACAATCTAATCTAAAATGAAAATTTCCCTGGCTCTTAAAAGAGAGTGTCGTGGGAGTTGCAATATAAGCCAATGTTGACAGATGGTAGGAGTAATTTTAAAATAGTCTAAGGAAGTGTGTAGGCAAGAGGAAGGAAGATGGAAAATTAAAGGAAGAAAGGGTCTACATAAAGCATGGCTGTACTGTAAAATGTGATGGCAAGGCAGTATATCAAGACCTCACCTTTATTTCTATGGCACTTTTCAGATACACTCTGATATGTTGAAAGTAAAATGTTTGTGTTCTGCCAGCCCTGCAAGTACAACCCCTAGTCTAAAAAGTCATCTGGATTCTTGCTGGCTCTGACATTGCCAGTTATAAAGACTACATTTGGAACTCTTCTGCTGATGGCATGCGAGCTAGGAAAGAGTCCAGCACACTGGTGGAGAATTCTATTAGTTCTGCAGATCCAATAAGAATAAAAGTACTAAAAACATATTACTTCTACAGCAACAGAAGCAGAGTCTGGGAGAAGCAGATAAAAAGTCATCATTTTCACAGGGTCATTTGACGGGACAATGGAATAAACCCAGATGTACCAATTGTATTCCATGTGGAAGACAGCATATGTAGAGTAACGAAAAGCTATAAGTCTCTTGTTTCTCTCTGTGCAGTATTTAGAGGCACTGGAACTTACAGGTCATGAAACAAGATTGAATGCTGTTTGTGGTGGCTGACAAGCAAGGGGGTATTTTGGAGGTCTAAACTGGATGCAAGGAGAAGGAAAATAACCTTTTGTGGAAAATTAATCCATTCCTCCATTTCTGTAGAGCTACTTGAAGGTTTGCAGGTTATCTTGTTCATCTGAGTCTTTCTTATGGAAATGAGTATGTGGAAAGGCAACAGAGACTATGATTACAGTTATATGGTAAATGAAGTTTTTAATATGGGTGTCACTTTCATATTACTAACTTTTTATATCTAGTATTACAATTATTTAAACATTGGTCTCTAAAGTTATTTACGAAGCAATGTAGATCACACCACCACATTGAAAGTGATACACTCCAGTAAGTACAACACTCCTGAGAAAAAGGTTGGGTGCAGGGCATAGGTAGGACCTTTGGCACGGTTGGGCAGCAAGAAGATGTCTTTTTTCCTACTCCTCTGAATATGCAGAGGTCATACTTAGCTCCATCCTGCAGCTGAAGAAGATTGGACCAGTCCTTCGCAGCAGGCAAAGGGTCCTCTTTTAGTTTATTTGCAGATAGAAAAGGAGAGAGTAGTTGTCCGAGCTATCATTTATCTGGGTAAAAGCCATCTGCCAAATGTAGAAATAGCCTTCTTAACCTGTCCTTTTCCTCTTCCTTTACACAAACAAGTAAGAATCAAGTGGCCCTATGTTTGCCATATCTTTGTTTCTGGAGTATTATTTTTTGTGAGTCAAAACTCAGTTCTGCTGAACTGCTGCTTGTGATCCCACATTTGTCCTTACATGAAATATAACAAATAATCTCTGGCAAGTAAGCATCTCTCAGCTGGTCTTGCTGAGTGATCACAAAATGTATATAGGCATTCAGAGATAAGTACAAACTCTCTGTTTATGCTATTTTTTATTATTTCCCTTCTTATTTACTATGTAAAGTATAGGTGATGAGGACTTCTTTTCTGAATACAAATACAAATTTTCTGAATACAAAGTATCAGTTATCTTGTATCTTGCTAATGCTGACAGTTTTACAAAGCAAAGTAAACAGTCTCACATCTTCTTGCAGGCAGACAGTGGAACGTGTGACGTTACAGAACCAGCTCCAGCAGCTTTTAGAAGCTCAGCGGTCAGAGGGCAAGTCACTACCCACGTCCCCAAGGTAAGGTGACTAGAATTGAGCTACAGCCTGGATTTGCACAGTTTCATGGTACATTGGTTATCAGGAGCAGCTGTGACCTGTCTAAATAGCAGATGTATTCTGTAGAGAAAATATGGCTTTTAACCTCGTGGGCCTGAAGCTGAACTTCTAGAATTTGACAGTGTGTAATGTTGTATAGGTATTGGAAGTTTCCAGTGTGAAATGAACAGTCCCTGTTTCCCAACAATGAAAATCAGATTTACATTGGAATGGAATGTATTTTGCTTTAGAGGAATAGCAGAGAATCCTAGAAACCTCTAGAAAAGTTGTGAAGTTTGACCTTCTGTTGGTCAACCATACATTACTGCCATCAGTAATTCATAAAGCCAGTTACCAACAAAATCAGATTCGTAAGACTCCTTATGCTCAGTAAATCTTTTGCCTGCAGTAGCTTGTATAAGTCAAAACTCCAGAAATTTTATGCATTGTTTACATGTCCTGTCAGAAGTCCCAGAAAGAGACACAAACTGAGTAACATTAGAAAAGGAAAATAAAGGCAGAGGACTGGATCTGGAGTCTGCTAACATACCTCTGACTTTTGCCACAGACTTCCAGGGTGATGCTTGGAAGTCAAGCAAGCTCATGACCTGTCTCTGATAGCAATCTGAAGAAGACTTTGAAAGGAATTAAGTAATTCACATGCAAATAGGACTCAGTTTATCATTAGTTTCTAATTCAGTTTCCTCTCTGGAAGACATACAGAGCGTTTCTCATTGTTTCAGAGTTGTTAGGGAACTACATATATGTTAAAGTATAAAGTCAGCCTAGAAGCTTCTGCAGGCATTGATGTTCAGAGCTTTGGGCCATCTAGTATGACCTTGTAGGATCAGTGACTGCTGAGTCTCAAGCGCTTTTCCAATCAAATGCTCCATGTCCCTGAATTTCATGTGTCAGTGTTTCAGACAAGTAGTTACAGAAGTAGGTAACAAAGACATTAGGATTAGAGATGCATTTGTGTAAAGGAACTTCTTCTCAGAAAGTAAACTATGAACTCGTGCTGAAATAGAAAATCAGCACTGGAAAGACTTGCTTTGTCCTATTTTTTAGAATCATGGTCTTTGTCCTCCCTGTCTGCCTGCTCAACAGGGACAATGGGACCAAAGCTGTCTTCCAGCTCATTTGGTTTCTGTCATTTTTGCTGACTGGTCTTTCCAAGTGCTCTCACGACTGGTGAGAACAAGGACTGTTTTACTTTCAGCTTCAGATAAGATCAGGTGAGAGCAAATCTCCCATCATTCATTATTTGTGTAAAAGGGTATGTTTCAACATCTTTTTAGTCAAGTGAGCAAGTCT
Source organism: Scolopax mira (assembly GCA_004320125.1). Taxonomy (NCBI): domain Eukaryota; kingdom Metazoa; phylum Chordata; class Aves; order Charadriiformes; family Scolopacidae; genus Scolopax; species Scolopax mira. The sequence goes on from BJBW01001991.1 coordinate 124,441, forward strand.
GAAAATTATATTCTTATTTAAAGTTTTATTTTATAGTTGGTTACTACATTTTCTTCCAGCTAGAACGCATTTGTGGATATTATCATCAACCAAGAAGCCAGTAGGAGATCTAAAAGAACCTATCCTTTTTCCTAGGAATGTCCCTATAGATACATGAATATTCTTCAGTGTCTGTTTCAGTTTGACACCAGAGAAAAAGCACAAAATGAATTGAAGATGAGATGGCTAGTATAGGCACATGAATTTTGTATGCTGTGAGAATTACGGACTCATCAAAGTAGAAGTTGTTTGTGAAAAAATACATTAAATGTATTAATTCACTGCCTTACACTAACCTTAATTTTGTCACCTCAGAGGAAAAGTGGTTTAAAATATGAATGTGGAGTATTATGAGCTCTGGCATATGTCACAGAAAAAGAAATGGTCTCTGTAATTTACATTCTTTGAAAATCAGACTTACTTGAGATTGCTGTTTCCTTGCTGTATAACATTTGAAGTTCTAAAATTAATTTATTATTCCAATAGTACTGAAATAAATTCATGTAACCTTTCTCATGCTTTTCAGTATTTCATATTGGAAAAGGGTTTGAGTGCAAATGGCCCTGACTTTTTATGAGGTCTTATATGGCTATTATTAATAGCAGATGAAGTCTAGATTTATTAAAATATTTCTATGCAGAGAGCTGGTACTTCTGCAGTATTTAGAATAAGCTACTTTTGTATATGACGTGACATACATAGTAGACATTTGGCTTTGCAGGTTTTTTCACCTTTTAAGACTTGTCAACTCCCACAAATAGGAAAAAGTAGTTTCTCTGAAGTTTTCCTCATAAAGTCATCTTTGGTATTGAAATAACCATTCTAAGTTTTGATTTTAAGGAGTATTCTTTGTAAGAGAAAAGGAAGAGACTCAAATACTAATTAGGAGTGGAAGCAGGGTTACCTCCTTCTCTGTGTAATCTTCGCTGTGGCATCATAGTAATGAAATCCATGTGAGTAGCAATGAAGAGGATAACTAACAATAAGTGGAGACAGACACGTACACTGGAAATTGCAGTTTCATATTTTACATGTGCATTAATTTTGCTGTGGTATTTCCTCCTTTTTTTTTCTTTAAGCTCGCCATCATCTCTTGCTTCTGGCAAACCCCAGTGGAAACCATCTGAAGCAGATGAATTGTCTCCACCAAAAAATAAATTGAACACCCAAGATGGGATTCAGATTCTTGGCAGCTTGGGAACCTCTAGTCGTGCTCGAGCCAAGACAAAAGATGAGGAATCAGATAAAATCTTGCGCCAGTTGTTGGGGAAGGAAATCTCTGAAAACGTCTGTATGCAGGAAAAGCTGACTTTGGAATTTCAGGATGCTCATGCATCCTCCAAGAACGTGAAGAAGATTTTGCCAGAGAAAAGGGAGCTGAAGTTAGCCAGGCTGAGGCAACTGATGCAACGATCACTGAGTGAGTCGGACACAGACTCAGCTAACTGTGAGGACCACAAGAACACCCCTGTGAAAAGAACTGATAAACCAAGGCCTCAGCCCATAGTGGAGAGTGTTGAGAGCACAGAGAGTTTGCATCTGATGATTAAGAAACACACTTCCACAGCAGGGCGCCGCTTCCCTTTTGGTATGAGGGTCTCTAAGTCTGTAGATGGCCACAGCCCCTCACCTACTTCAGAGAGCAGTGATCCGGATAATGAAGCCCCATATCAGTCTGGTACTGTACCTCAGAGCCAGTTTTGTGGAGACAACTCTCCATCCAGCACGGAGAGTGCCACTGCTCAGAAGGTCGCCACCAGCCCTAAGAGTGCTCTCAAGTCTCCCTCTTCAAAGCGCAGAACCTCCCAAAATTTGAAACTCAGAGTGACTTTTGAGGAGCCTGTGGTGCAGGTGGAGCTGGCAGAGTCAGAACTAAATGAGGAAAAGGATAAAGACCGGGGCAAAGGACTCGTGCGGGCTCCACCCGGCTCTGGGGAGCCAGCTGGGGACCAGCTGAAAAGGCCTTTTGGAACCTTTCGGTCCATAATGGAGACGCTGAGTGGCAACCAAAATAACAACAACAACTGTCAAACAGCAAACCTGATCAAAACCTCATCGACGCTGCCATTTACCTCATTGGGAAGGAAGACAGCAGACAGCAAGGGAAATCCAGCAGCTCTCACAAAAGGAAGAAATAAGCCAGTGAGTGCAGTGAAAGGAGGAAGGGCCTTTTTTTTCACTTATCTCTTTAAGTAATGAATAAGTTTGACAGCATCTTCCTGCCCTTCTATAGCAAAAGGATGCAAACAAATAATTCAATGTATTTGACCTGTACAAGTCCACCCACTGTTTTAATTTTGGAAGGTTTTTCCAAAATTTCCAAAACCTCCAAAGAGTGGCGGGATTGCTTGTGTACAGAGTCTGTGGTCTTAGTGCACAAGGTTCACATGTTCTGTGTTGAAAGCTTTCCACACATGCATGATTCACGTGGAAATGATGTTTTATGTTGCCCTGGGTGGCAACTCATACAATGAGAATGTCACGCTTGAACCCATAAGATTTCTGAGGAGCAAATAACTGAAGGACGACCCCTGTCAGGTTTTATAGACAAGCCTGATGAGGCCAACAGAATAAAAATAGAGTATAAAGAGGAAAAAATAGCAGAAATCATAGAATCATAGAATGGTTAGAGTTGAAAGGGACCTTAGAGACCATTGAGTTCCACCACCCCTGCCAAGCGCAAGGACACCTCCACTAGAGCAGTTTGCTCAAAGCCCCATCCAGCCTGGCCTTGAACACTTCAGGGATGGGGCATCCACAACTTCCCTGGGCATCCTGTTCAGCACTTCACCACGCTCACAGTAAAGAATTTCTTTCTAGTATCTAATCTAAATCTCCCCAATTTAAAAATGTTGCCCGTTGGCCTGTCACTACAATTCCTGACAAAGAGTCCCTCTCCAGCTCTCCTGTAGGCTCCCTTCAGATATTGAAAGGCCGCTATAAGGTCTCCCCGCAGCCTCCTCTTCTCCAGGCTGAATAACCCCAGCTCTCTCAGCCTGCCTTCCATCCCTCTGATCATCTTCGTGGCCCTCCATTAGACCCATTCCAACAGGTCCACATCCTTCCTGTGTTGAGGACTCCAAAGCTGGACACAGTACTCCAGGTGGGGTCTCACGAGTACAGAGTTAGAGGGGTAAATTCTAGTGGAATCACTAGTGGAGAAGTGGAGAAGGCCACACTTCTGGCTGTCACTGTCCGCACTTCTCTTGATGCAGCCCAGGATGTGGTTGGTTTTCTGGGCTGCCAGTGCACATTGCTGGCTTATGTTGAGCTTCTCATCCAACACCCCAAAGTCCTTCTCCTCAGGGCTGATCTCTAGCCATTCTCTGCCCAGCCTGTACTTGTGCCTGGGATTGTGGTGATCCAGGTGCAGGACCCTGGGAAATGGTCCTTCCTGCTTCTGCAGGAGCTACAGCCATCCTCTAGGTATGGAAGCTGTCAATACCCAGCCCTCTTCTGAAAGCATGCATTCTGCTCATGTCAGAGTATATGATTGATTTGTAGCAAAATGTACTGTATGCAGACCATCCCCTTTCTAGAGCCAACAGAGAGCCCTTTCTGGGATTCCAACAGAAAGAGGAGTGTCTTCAGTTAAGAGTTTGCTCTCTTGTTAGAAAGAAAGGAGAAAATCCGTGGAACAAATGTACCTTCCAAGAGAAAGGAAAAGGTATTGAATGAAAGAGACAGAGGTAGGAAATACTGTAAGCACAAAATGTTTGTGGAGCAGAGAGGAGAAGTGCAAGCATCTGGAGACACATAAAAGAGTTGAGTGAGAGGGAATGGTAGATGATTTAATCCTCTATGAAAAACAGGGTGGGAGGGAAGGGATGGATGGAAAGACACGAGGCAAAAGAATAATTTCAAGATGAAAAAAGAACATAAAGCAGGCCAAAAGGAGGAGGAGGAGGAGTGAATTATATACTGTAAAAACTATGACAAGGTAATGGGAGAAAAACACAGGAAAATCTTAGGCATAGAGGAGGCAAAATGAGTATGGAAAAGAAACAGTGGAAATGGAGAACTGGGAAATGGTGAGCAGTCCAAATGAGTGGTACTGCTAGAACAGTAGTGCTATAGCAGAATGTGGAATAAAATGAAAATGTCAAAGGAGACCTAATAGGCTAAATTGAAGTGGGACTGCATTTATTAAGGTTTACTCAGAATCACAGTATGAAATACTGATTTGAGCCTTTAAAGATATGCACCATCTTGTTGAACAGATGATTTAACATAGATCTATTTTCCTAACACAATGGCAATTTTTTTCAGAAGAGTGATTCAGATTTTTTAATGATAGAGGAAAAGACAATCTGTCTTCAAAAATGTTCTTTTAGATTGCAAGAGCATGAGAAGTTTTCATAGTTTCCTAAGAAATTTGAAGAGCCGAATAAGGGTATTCTAACAGTATTTGCGCTTACACTGTAAAATGCATGTTGTCTGTTTTTGCATGTCATTGTTGCCAACATCAAAATTGTGGAAAGAGTACATTTTTGTACAAGCCCAAAGGACCATGGCACACATCTCAAAGAGGTAACAGCTTCAGCCTCATTTACTGATTCGAAAGAAATCCATTAAAATGATATTGTGGCTATTTGACTGCATGTTTTGGTAGACTTCCATGTTATGCATGTTTTAAACTCAATGCATGTTTTTAACTGATACGATGTTGTACTTCCTTAGGGTCCTTACTTCAGCTACACCAGTCTTTGCTCTAGCACGTTGAATGAAGAACTTCTGTGTAATTATGCTTGGTATGTGCTTATGCATGGTGATGTTTATCATCTCTGTTGCTTTGTTTTCTCAAATTGCACATGTTTGCTAACATTACTCATAACTGAAATCCTGGGACTGATTGATGCACAAGAAGGGAAATAGATGAACAGATGAACATATAAATTAATAGAAAAGCAGAAATTCATGATGGATTTCTGCTGATGTCACCATTGAACTGGCTACAGTTTTTAGTTCCAAGCAAGTACAGAAAGGATTTGTTCTCGTAAATCCATGAGGGAGTATAGGGCACTTTGGCTGAGTATCCAGCCTCTGTTGAATGAAAGTCAAGTACCAGATGAGAATGGAAATTAAATTTCCTCTCATAAGGAGAGCAAAAAGACCACAGTTCATCTCTAATTGGAGAATACAGAGAACATGAGGCAGAAGGCTGTACTTTAAGTCTAATGCTCTTCTATTTTCACACATTTTTCGTACTCTCCTTTAGACTTTAAAGTTAAGTTTATTTTTTAAAAGTCTGAAAATCTGGCTGGGTTCAAACTCCTTAATTTAGAAGTGTTCCATCAGGACTATCCAGATATAGACCTTCAAGGTACAAAAAGACATGTTGGAAGAACGAAAATTTGACAAAATGTGTGTTTGTTTTATAATCGAAAGTTTGTAAAAACTAGCTGTCATTTTTATTCAACTCTTAACACTCACAAATTCTTGTGTAGATAATTTTTTCCGTTAAACTCAGATACAAATCCTTTCATTATGCCTGGAAATTATTGCTGTTCACACTAGAATTATACATTTGTAGATATGTCTGGGAAGATTATGAATTAGTCATTTTTCAGTTCAGGATCCTAAATTACTGTCAAGTTACTCTTTTCTAAATGTCTAATCAATTAGACCTTCCCATCCCTAAAAACTCAATTTCTGTTCTGAAGTCATTGGCACAGTGCATGTGAAACTAGAAACAGAATTGTAAGCTTTCCAAGAGGTTTCATTCTCTCCTGAAAACAGAGGGAAATTCCAGTGCAGAAAACTGACTGCACAGCAGCAGCTTGAGGGAGCATCAGTGGGCAGCCTCCAGTCAAAACACCCAGCTGCCCGTCCAAACCATGGAGTAATACAAAACCATTAATCTCATCCTTATGTTAGAGCCGTCTTCCAGATGTAGCCAGTTGTTGTAATTTGGTACTGCCTTGTAAAAATGTTCTTGTGTGAGACATCCTTGGGCGCATGGCATTTCCCCAGAAGCAGCGAGGGACAGAGAAGGTCTGACTGCCACTACAGAGTGGCAGAGTCACCTGCTGGGAAGGTGAGGGTTGGGCATGAAGTCTTGGCTGTCCTTCCAGGCACTGCTGATCCAGGCTTCGTGTCCTGGAGCTGCCCCCAGGGCAGTGGTCACATGAAAAACCAGAGAGTAGGAAACAAGGAGCAGAGTGCCCTAGAGGAATAGCTTGAGGAGGTTACTGTTGTACCCACAGACTAAGACAGAATTAGGCAAATTGTGTGCCAGAGTCTGTGGTGTAAGATTTCCAAAAATCATGCAAGAAGGAAAGACATACTGTGCTTTTCAGAAATCAGAATGCAGATCTGAAGGCTCTCAGAGTTTCGAAGCCAGTATCCATGATGCCTTTTAGTGTATGTTGTGATTTTGAGTGGCAAAATGTATGCCTGTCATTAGTCCATTGGATGTTGCATTGTAGCCTGTGAAATTTAAATAATAGAAAAACATCACCATCACAGGCTCTACAAGCACCTGGACATGGTCTGATTTTTCACTGGATGGTCTGAGAAGACTCTATAATTGCCATTTCAGAACTATTTTGAAAATAACCTTTCTGGAAAACAGTGCAGTCTTTGGTGTTTTAAACCATTGTAGATTGTTATATTGGAGTGGGGTGCGAGGGTGGGGTGTGTGTGTATATTTCTGGACACAGTCCCAAACCCATTTTAACTCTAGGTCCTTATATAGTGGATTTTATTATTATCTTCTGAAATCTGAAGTCATTATAGAAAATCTGCCATCAGTCAGATGACATTCTTTTCCACCAGTTTCCAGTTTCTCTCTCTTCAGCTTCTGTTTATTTCATTTGTTTCGTTTTTTCATTCAAAATATCCAAGTACATCAAGGCTTTGGAGTTTACTTTTTCACATTGGTCACAGCTTAATTGTAGAGAATTGTATTAAATTTTCTAGTGCCCTTTTAAAATTTGATACACGCTATAGTTCTTAAGACCCAAGAGTGTATTTCAGATGTGCAGGAGGGGTTGGGATATTTTTTCCCCTTTTGGAAGGACTGCCTAGTTTCTTGCATATTACAACTCCAAGCAAATGCTTGTAGTTTTTTCCATCTTAGATGTATGCCAATGAAGGGTTTTTTCCCACACTTTAAATCATCTGAGATCTGCAGTCCATTAAAGTAAGCACTAACTCACCATTTCAATACAAAGCCCTGTATTAGCTGCATCTATCGGCAGCAAAAATTGCTTCATACGTCAGGGGCAATCAGCAGAATCTGCGATCAGGTTTCTGTCAGATAGTAAACCAGGCACACTTGTAAAATAGTAAGTGGACCTACTGTAACAGATACCCTACTGCCAGAAGTGGTGATGGATAAATTACAGTTTCAGATACATGCATTAGGAAAAGGATGCTTATCTGTAGGTCTAATAAAATAGTTACGATTCAAACTAGTACAGTATAAAATCAATATGAAAGTAATTTAGGCCTTATCCCAGACAATTTACAGTCATTCTGTTGTGAACTGTTATGATTGTACATCACTGCTGCTGCTGAAGGGGATGTTTAGTATTTCTGTGGTGACAGACACACCAGAAGATACTAGAAATTTGGTCAGTAATTAGTGATATTGGTAATACGTTTCCTTCAGGGCAGCGGGCACAGTTGTAAAAGGCATGTCTGTTCAGCACTGTCACCTAGAGACATCTGCGTTTGCTAGAAACCATCCTCTTCTAGGTCACAGTGCAACTGTATTGCTGCAAAGTGGGGTCTTTGGAGTGAGCCTCTACATGGGGGACTCACCCGCAGGGTCTTTCAGCACTGCAAGTCTAAGCTAATGCAGTAGTTAATTGATACAAATTATCTATCCGTTATTACCAGAACATTATGAGAGTGTGCTAATTAATGCCTTGACTTAGCATCATCCCATGATTTCCAGTTTTCAATTCAGAATGGAAGCTACAAGAAAGTCAGTAAGAACCCACAGTATTAAAAGGTATTTTGTGTAGTGACATCTAGAGAAGTACACCCAGAGAGAAAGATTGATTCCGAGATAATACTTGCAAATGGAATAAAATAAAGACATTCAATGCAAATCATTCTATATTGTTAGTGTTTCCATGAGTAATTTTTTTCTTTTTTTCTCCAGGCATGATGATATCAATAATAAAAGCCAGAAATCCAACAGTGAAAAGAATACTGAAGAGCCAGAGCTGCAGGAATTCTTTCTCTAAACTACACCTCATGATGTCTCACTTTGAAATACCTGAAATATATCCTTTTGAAACATTAATATGAGACATATCCCTCACCAGCAAAACAACAGCTGTTAGGATGCCTTAATTTGTAGCAGTTAGACCATATACAAAACTTTTTTATGATATATGTGTATATGTAACTTGTTTGTAAGCTGTGCTGTGTAAAGGCATGAGTGAGCAAAAGTAACAATGCGAAAATTGTTATGACACAGGCAACCTCCAAAATGTTTGTTGGGCCACAGAACACATTTTGTACTTTGTGTCTTGCATGGATATATTGTCATATATCTTTATTTCCCTTTGTCAATGGTATATACTGTCAAAGTTTCAGCCAGGACTCTGCCTGATCAGCTCCTCAGTGAGACCAAGGCAAAAGCATTGATTTTTTTGAGTATGTTTTGTCTGTTGTTATTTCTATTTTTTGTAAAAAGGAAATAAAGAAGGTGTTAATAGGACATACTGAGTACAGATCCTTCTCATATTTCACTGTTTCATCTTTTGAGCTTTAAGTGTTTTATTTGTCTTTTTGGTGTTCAGAATGAGATAATATCCAGTACTAGGATTTCTGTTCAGTCCATCAGTTAAGTTGGTAATTCCTTTAATGGTTAATCATCACTTTGCAGTTTAAAATGTGTAGAAATAAAAAAATAAAGTGTAAGTACAATTTTAAGTTACAATTTATTGTCACTTGCCAAACACCAGCAATGTGCTCAGCTGTGTTCAAATTACTAAGTAATCTGCTAAAACCTAGTCCATATTCTTTCAAAGCTGTCAAGATACTTTTATTGAAAGTTCTTTGAACTTTTCAGAGAAAATGAAGTCTCTTACTGAATTCACTTCATTCTGGTAAACTGTTCTACAAATGTGTCATGTAACATTCAAAAACAGACTACTAGGCAATTGTTACTTGATACATTTATTTATATCAAATATGTGTGTTTATATTTGCTTTATTTTAATTATCTTGATCTCTTTCTATTTGAAGACTTCTCTGCTTTGATGAGAAAGATCCAAATGCATGAGGATTTATTTTACTGGCTGTTCCAGTAGAACACAGGGAAATCATAGTAAGTTTGCCAAAGAAATTTTTTATCACAAAGACAATCATGGAACCATAGAGTGGTTTGGGTTGGAAGGAACTTTTAATGATCATCTAGTCCCAACCTCCTCACAGTGGACATAAAATAATATGACATTGTGCAAAATGAATTCTTAGAATTGCAGAACTAGTAAATAAGTAATGTGGACACTCAAGAGGATTTTGACTAAGTAAAATAGAGTTGCTTTCTATGCAGTTTCTCTTGCCTGTTTTGGTGCTGTGTTCATCTTGACCATTGGGCTTCCTTTCTGGTCAGTGAGAAGACAGAGGGACTTCCTGTATCTCATTGACAGGAGCACCAGTTCCTTCCTACTTACCGCAGAGAAAGCTGAGGTAGCAGAGCTCTTGGAAGAGTTCCTTAGTATTTGTATGCCTTTAATTAAGTGAGATAAATGTCTTTTGTTGGGTCACATTTGGCCATATAGCCACCATGGACCAAGATGATAGTGAATACCCCAGGCACCCTGCTTATAGGCTTTGGATAAAAGCACAGAATACTACTGGATAAAATGAAGCCCATTGAGAGATCAGAAAAAAAAAACCAAACCAAAACAAAATACATGAATAGAAATAATAAAAGCATGCACTTACAGAAACGAAATTTTGAGTTTCTTTCCACAGTTCTTATCTGTCACTTGGCAAACTTTGATTCTTGAGCTAAAGTAATAAACCTAACACTCCAGCTGACCTGAGCTGTGTTGTTTAAAGAAACAACCAAACCTCCAAAAATATCTGTCAGCCAGGAACAGCAATACCTCTAACTGGGCCTCCTGTCGTCTGTGTGCATATGAAAACTCTGAATGCAAAGTGAGAAGAGACACATGTGCTGCAATTGCCAGAGTGCTGAAAGAGAGCACAAGAAGGAGAGATCCTGTGTCTGGTAGATGGGCTTAAACAAATTAGCAATTTGCATTTTTGAGAGTGTGAAGAGTGATGACTGTGGTGATATGAATGACAGAAGCCTTGGTCCTGCTGAGTGTTCTTGTCTGACTGAAGATGTGTAAAGTCTGCCACAGCTATCTGTAGTATCTAGCTGAAGCAGGGGAGAAAAGTGAACTTCTATTAAAGTATTTAAAACAGACCAAGGTGTAAGCATTGTCGAATCCTGGAAGAAAGAAATTGCCTACTCCGGAGACTGAAGATTTAAGAGTCACCTGCTCTCTGCAAGGTAGCAATTTCTACAGAGTATGTTCTCATATAGCACATGGTAAATCAAATTATGTAACTATTGTAGGGCAATAGAGATTACTGAATGAGATAGGATTGTGGTGCCAGAAGGTGTTCAGGGTTTGTGGTTAAAGATATCCGTTAGGTAATTGATGTTGTGTCAAAGACTCCCATCCCAGATAACTGGATAATTGAATACAGCTGGGGAGGGCTGGGTGTTTCGAGTGAGAGCTACACATGCTGTTCATATGGCTATACACCCTTCCTGAGCACATCAGGGCAGAAAGCAGTTTCAGGGCTAGTTAGATCAACAGAGAGGCCAACTTGATGTAAGCATGAGAAGTAGTGTCGGCGGTGGGGGTGGGGAGGGGGCAGAAGGGGGAGGGCATATCTCTGGAGAAGGTGAACTCACGTTGTATAAACTGCTGATTTTATTGTTCCTGTTATGTAGTTTCTTTCCTACCTAGGGCCCCAAAACCTACACGTGGTACACTGATGTCATGGCTATTAGAGAAATGCTGATTCTGTGATCTTCAGCTGGCTGAAGCGTGTGCTCTGCATATTTGTATCCTTAGTAGCTACAGAATCCAGGTGCCATAACTCCTGTTTGGTTTATAATCCTCCAGTCACATCCCTCCTGGCACGAATCTTAGTCAGGCTTCTGTCAGCAAAGTGTAAGCATTTCCCAGAGGCAGAAGGGGTAAATCAGGCACTTTCCAGCAAACATCTTTGGAAATACCAGTTAACCAAAGCTTTTAACATGATCAAAAGTCTTTTTTGATTATATCCTTTGGCAGAAAAGGTCCTCCCTGGCCCACTTAGAAATTTATGATCAAAAGAAGTTAGTAAAGTAGTTTGCTAGTGAGCCAATGTGCGTCCTAGTAGAACCGTATCTATGGACTCCACAAAGATCAGCTTTCCATGGTCTGTAGCCCCGAAAGGTGTCAGAATAAGACCTCTCTGTGTTTGTTGTGTAGATCTATACCAAAGGTGATCAACAGGGTGTTGGAGAGCAGGAATGAATTCCCAATTTCATGTAGTCTCTGCCTCTTCTGTTTTGAAGAATGAAAACCCTTTGCCAGGAGCTGTGTTTTTCAGTGGTTGGCTGATTCATCTTTTTTTTTGGGGTATTTGGGGGGGCCAACATATGGGTACATGCAGTATCAAAACTGCAAGTATAGTACTTTATTTCAGCAGCTGGATGGTGGGCTATGCTTTGTCTGGCATTAATAGAGTACCATTTCATTAATGTTTTATTTATTAGCCTTTCAGTCTCCATATTAGAGGGCAAATACATTGGTTTAGTAGGTTACTAATTAACAAAGTAACTGTAGCGTAGTTGGGGTATGAAGGAGATGGAGACAAGTTAGACAAATAGTTTAGATTTAATATTAATTTCACTGTAACTGTCATTCAGAAACCTTTTTGTATCATCAAGCTGACATAAAATCAATGGCACAACAAAATACGATTGACAGCATAACAGTAAAAAATACTTCAACATCCATTTATGTATAACAAAATGGTAACTGTCTTAGAAACATGGTCTCTGAAACCCGATTTGTTGCATGTTTCATCACCTAGCATTACAGCAATGTCAGAATATGTCCACACAACACAGTCAAAAGTAAAGTAAAAATGTCAGCACATCATATACTAGCTATGCATTAGTGGATTATTGAATGGATCTCACAGTGAACCAACTTTTGTCTGCATGTAGACTAAGCTTCAGTTCCTGGTACCCTTGAAATATTTCTTAGCCTTTTGAAAAACCCAGTAGATGGAAATTTGACAGACCTGTGAAAATGTAGTTCTTGCATTTGCAGTATCAAATTGCAAGGCTCAATTGTCTGTCATGACATGGTTTCTCAATGACATAATAGGAATAATTTCTCAAATTATATTACATTTCCTATTTAAATTCAGAAACATCTTTCCAACTGTATATTGACTGCATGCAAGTATAGCCTCTTACATAATTAGGTTTTATATAACTTTGTTTCTCTGTTTATAAATGCATTTTGAAGTTGCAAGTAAGTACAGTTGTGCATGAGAAGTAAGTATAGCACATGCCCTGTAACCAAAATTGGGCTTGGAGTTCATCTTCTGCCTCTGCGCAATATCATTGCCATATCACCTTCTTGCTTACACCAGATATATATACTGCCCGCTATTTTTACCCATTTTTTCTCATTATAATGACCTGTGAATATGTACCTTTGACCCAAGTACCGGAGACTGCAGACAGGATAAATCAGGTAGGTTCTTAATATGCCATGCAACCTCTTCCAGATAAAGAGGTGCTCCATATATGGCTTCCACCGTCCATCTTCCATCTAATAATGCATCATCAGTTTTCTGGATACTCCAGATCTTAAAACATGGACTACTTTTCTTTAGCATATACAGAAAGCTATAAATACAAGCTCAAGCCATCTGTTTCCTGGAGAAAACATTACTCTTTGTCTTTGACGTCTGCACAGCCACTTCCTTTCCCACTCTAACTGCTAGGTGTTTTGCCAGTGTGCTTACTGGCAAGCAGTGCACAGGAGGAAGGAAAATAATTATTCTGGGTATATTTGGGAAACTGATAAGAATTCCTAAGTCTGTTAGAACACAGAGCTAGCTTTTACATATCTCTTTTTTCAGCCAGCAATACTGGTCCAAGAAAAGACGAAATAAAATCATGAGAGTCTGTAAGAAAAAAGGGCTGGAAGGAGTTTATCCTCCTTCCTGTACAGACATGGACATAAACTGAACATGCAAGTGGTGTACAGATCTGTAGAATGTTGGAAAATAGAAGAATAGGGACTAACACAGGGGGTTGTAATGCAAGAGTCTGTGGATGGTCATATATATATATGTGTGTCTGTGCAGACATGCAGCGGGGTATCTGTATGGCCGTGCAGTAGAAGAGAACCTTTACATTTTTCTCGGCAGCAAACCTAGAAATACAGTAAGCAATGAAGCACAGAAATGCACAATTGCAGAGCCACAAGGAAACACTGGACCAAAAAAAAAAAAAAAAAAAAAAAAAAAGGCAAATGATAAAGACAACTGTCTTCCAGTACACAGCTAAAAAGGAAGATGGTACTAGATGTCTCTCCTTGTTGCTCTGCATGTTGTCTGCGATGCGTAGAACAAGAAGCTGTGAATACAGAACTGTAGCAAAGGGGATGGAGGTTATGTGTTAGCAAAACTTTCCACAAGTAATGATAGCACTGGAATCAATAGCCTGGGGGAAGATGTGAGACTCGTAATTGGAGGATTTTAAGAACAGGTGGGAGAAACAACTGTCAGAAATGACATGCCAGCAACAATCGTCAGAAATGCCACGGGGCAAGCGGTTGAACTTGTATGACCTCCTGAGATCCCTTTCAGGCTGCTCTCTTTTAATGGCTCTGTGATTCAATTGTGTCAGAGTCAGCTTAGAGAGAAAACTGTTGAGGTCTTTACAACAGAGTGCTTTTACAGCACTGTCAAGAACAACCAACACTTCTGCCAGAGGTCTATGATACGGCATTTATTATCCAAGAACATTGATCAAATAACATCCACGTACAGGTTTGCTAAGGAATTGAATAGGTGATGTAACTTTAGGCTTCCTTGAAAGCATCTGCCTGAATTGTGGCAGCTTCTAAACTATCTTTTTTGTCCATTAAGAAACCAGATAAAATCCTTTTGCTCAGCACAAGGCCAGTTTTCACTAAGCACTAGGTTTCTGAGTTATAGAAGGTTCTTTTACAGGATACTCAGATTTCACTGTTCATGCAGAAGTGGCACAAGAGGAAAGAGGAGAGATCACTTTCTGAGGGTCAGTGATCAGTCCAGGTTTAGTGAGAAGGAATAGCCTTCAGTAGCAGGTTAAAGTGACCATTTTGGTGAAGAGAAGCTACCACTGCCCAAGCAAGCCAGTAGAGAAAGTATGGGATGAGAGAGTGGCAATCCTGGGAGTGATCTTGGTCTTAGCCCTCAGTTCTCTTCCTTCTTGTTCAAGCGTGGATTCTGTCTGTTTGTTGCTGGAGATAGGCATAAAAACATCCTAAAGATATCAACACAATAAATGAGGCTTTTCCCAGCAGCACAGGAGAAAGTTACTCTTGCCACTCCAGTGATAAAGAGCTGAGTTGTTGGCATGAAAAGGGTGTACTGGTAAAAGGGTCTTGAGAGCCAGACTTGCTGATGATGATGCCAGTTTGTGGGAGGAAAAAGGGTCAAGAGAGTTGCATCTTCAGCTGGAGCTGAAAGTGCTCCCACCTCGCACTCAGCAATGGCCAGTATGGTTCCCATTGCCCTGACACCTGCAAGGTGGCAGCAGTGATGGTGCCCTCACAACCACCCGCTTTACCAGTAACGTGAGCAAGGAACCGCACTGCAAGGGCACAGGTGTCAAACAGGCTGTACGTGAGCCTTTTCCAGTTTTTCCAAGGGAAAACTCTGTAAATGGCATTGGGTAAATCTGCTACAGGTACTGCTAGCTCTCTTGGGCACCTTGTTCTGCAGAGCCCTCGCTGCACTGCTCGCTCTTTACTGTTAGTGCCAGGGGCTGATTCACTGATGTTCCTTGAAAACTTCACATTTGGAAACACACAAAAGGATGTTGGTTACATCTGTGTCACTCCAGATCCTTTTCTTTATCTGGGCAGGACCAGGGAGATAAATCAGGCAGGTTCTTTTGTTTCCTGGAGCTTGATGCCTGATAGGTCTCCTAGAGGAGACAATAATTTTATTTTAGAGTGAAGATTTACACACCAAAACAGTGGCTGAGGCAGCTGCATTTGCATTAATTACTTTCTGGGACACTTGATAAGAAGAATACTCTTTATAGATAATGTTGCAGTTCATGATTAAATCTTAAGAGGGGAAAGACAAATCTTCAAAATATATAGCCTAAAATTTCTGAATCCTTTATTTTTCCTGGGAGTCCATTTGCAAGAAGGGATGATAAATGCATTGCTTTTAAGCAACGTAGAAGCAATGCTGTGTGCAATGTGCTGACTGTTCTCACTAAAAGTCACTTGGATGTCTCACTGGCTTTAAAGTGTTTGCCTGGTATGTTCCTGGGCATGCTCTCCTAAACTGCTTTTCTGAAGCCATTTTCCCTGTATATTATGAATTAGTTAGAAAATAATGAACCGTATTCATGGGCACTTCTAATTCTATGATGGAAAATTGCCATCTAGTGACATCCAGTGTCCAGTGACAGCACTGGAGATAAATTTTCCAGTTTTCACTAAAATTGTGCTGTGTCTTCACTAACCTGATGGTGCTGAAAGGAAGTGCTCTAAAGATTGCTTCAAAGCATTAAAAGACACCATGTAAAAAGAATGCTCACAAAGGCATTTCATTGTAAGTATCCATACCGAAAGCTTTTTCTGTTGTCATAGAAACAAGGTAAACAAATGCTGCAACAGAATCCACAATAAAACAAATAGAAAACCCTTTTTATGCTGTTGGAAAAACCAAGGGATTTTCTTCCTTTTCTTTTTATTATACTTTTACAACAAACATAAAATATGCACATATTTCATTATGTATTGTTACATAGGCAAAATATCCATCTGGGGATCAAATGGTTATGTATGTTCCAATTTATTTTGAAGTTTTACTTATAAAACAATCCACTACTGGAAAAGTAGTAACGCTCGCTCTTCTTGAATTTCTGGTTTCCTTGGGTGAAGAATTTTGCCGCATGAAAAATTTAAAGCATCTTTAAGAATTTGTTAATCATCCCTTTCCAGCTTTTTTCAATAGAAAGAGGAGGAATTTGTATTTCAACATAAAATATTGGGGTCAGAATCTATGTGTTTTTACCAGGTCCGTTACCTGCTCTGAAAAGTCCTTAAAGAAAGGACCTGACCGTAACCAGCAGAGACTAAGAGGAAAAGAGTTTGATGTTGATTAAAACCAAAGAAACTAAACAAATTGGAGATATCCGTTGCTGTCTCTTAGAGAAGTGCTTGGCAGTCAAAGGCCACTTCACACTTCTCCCATAACTGCACTTTTTGAAGTTTTTGGAAGTCACTATCTCTTGGACTGTTAAGTCAGATTGTTGAACAGAGCAAAAATATTCTGAAAGTAGAAAGAGGACGGGATCCAGAAACAGGAGAAATCTGTTTCTAAAAGAGAACAATTTTTTGGTTCTACCCTTGCCCTCCAGATGAATGGATGGATGAATAGGTAGGTGTTCTTTTGCACGTATGTGTAAATCTTTATACATATCAGAAGAATTTAAGATGTCACTTATGTATAAGATAAAATTTGGCAGCTACCTGCCAGGTTTTCTCTGGCATTTTGTGCTCCTCATGTATGTTTACGTAGCAAAACATATGTCAATCAAACGCTGCTTTTTCAGAAAAATGACAAATTCAAAGCAGTGAAAGCATACTGTGCAAGGCAGCTGGGAGCTGTTTAAGAAATATTTCAGATGAAAGCCTTTTTAGGAGCCAGAATTTTCTTAATGATTCAACTTGATTCAACATAAGTTTGGAAAGACTTTACATGCAAACTTTTTAGAAGTTAAGTTCAAACTGTGTGCATTGAAGTTATATTTGAAACCCAGTAACTACAAATTCATCAGTCAGCAGTGTAATCATCCAATTAGCAACTATCCTTAGAGTATTTGTTTCTGTATTCCAGATGTTTTGGTGCCACTTCAAGTGCAGCATGCTCCACAGGTTTTAGAGCTTAGCTCTTTAACATGGTCTCCAGCTTCTGGCATGAAAATATCACAGGAAGATATTTCAGCAAACTGTTGACGAGATGATGATTATTGCAGGGACCACGCTGTTAAAAAATAAGGTTTGCAGGGCAGAATGCAGCCTTTGTTTGCATACAATCATTTGGGGTGTAGGTGGAAAATGAACGGTATCCTGCCTGTAGAACAGGAGTGCCAGAGAACCTGCAGCGCGGAGATGCTCGCTGCCGTGAGGCCTCGTTGGTCACCAGAGGGAGACAGAGCGTGTAACATGGTGGGGTAGCTCTGGAAGGGGCCAGCAGCATTCAGGGTAAAGGTAGCATCAGATCATGCGAGTTTCCAAAACACTGATAGATATGCATAAAAATCAGAGGTCACTGCTTCGCTGCATTTGCCCTAGTGTGGGTGTGCAAGCGATGAAAGAGAGTAGCTTCATATCAGCTGAGGACAAAATATTCTTATATATATAACAGAAATATTCTTATAAAATAACAGAAGACTCACTAGTAATCCTTATTTTTATTACTATTATTTTAAGTTAATGCAATACTTATGCAAACATGAATGGTTTGGATAATCAACGCAGAAGAACATGTGTGTTGTACTGTGTTGGAATGCAGACTTGTTGAGAGAAAACTAGGAGTGTTTGAAACCTTGTCTTCAAATAAGAGGAAACCTATTATTAAAAAGGACATGTCTACACTGATATTTAATTGTTTCAAAACTTGTTAATAGTCATGTAAATATTGGTGGCCAGAATAAGGGGGGGGGGGGCGGGAAGGACGGACCAAAAGTGCATTCTCTTTTTAACCACCGTGCTTGTAATTAGCATGTGTTACAACATGGCTGGAAAGACAGCAAAGATCATCCCTGCCTGGGCGCCAAGGCCTGACACCTGCAGAGCAGTGAGATCAGCCTGTGGATAATGAACTCAAGCCTTCCCTTTTTTCATCTGCCAAAATAATGATTTAGAAGTCTACAGTGGCTGTAGCAGCGACTGTTGGAAAAAAAATCTGGCAGCCAAAAGCCACGGTACTGCTCCAGGCAATAGACCTGGAGATCTCAGAGGCATCATAATTACCTGGATGAGATAGCTTCTCAGAGCTACCACAGCTAATCAACATCCTCTGCTCTCAAGAAGTTGGATTTCCTAACTGCCTATCTGGCTGAACATCTCCATTCTGCTTTCTATCTCACCTTATTCATAGGAAAGAAAAAATTGGCAACTTAATCTCCTTCAGTGTCATTTACTTGGCGTGTCTCAGAGCAGAACCATACTGTAATGGTCAAGATAATGTGCACTCTCAAGTGTGGACTCTGGAGTACTCTTTATTTTATATTATCTGCAGTACTCTGATTTTCTGCACATGCCAAAAATCTATCATTTCTTTTGTATACTACCCATAATTGTAAGAAGAATGGATTGTTTACACAACATTCATTTAACATTACCAGGTTATTTTAAGTATAGGAGAGAAAAAGGAAGGACATGGAGGACCTGGTATCTTCCAGAGCATGGAAATGCAAAGAAATTCTGATAGGTCAGAATTTAATGAGATAGCTCATTTTGTTCTGTTCAGAATAGTACCTTCATGTATGGCTCTGGCTTTGGTTCATTTTGGCTATTGTGACTGTTTTAAATTTAGCTTGGAAAAAGTATCCCATATGCCAGTTTTGCAAACCATTTCTTTTCTTGCAATGAAATATGCCATTTCTAGATTGGTCAGGCCAGTCAAACCAGGCCAGGATTACCTGGTTGTTAATTCCTTGGATTTGGCTTTATTGATAGTTTTCACATTTAAGAATAAGCTTAAACAGATAGGTAGACACATACTGTTCTTCTCTTATTCTATTTCCTTTCAGATTTGTCAAGTTTCTGCTAGTTCTCACATGAATTGTAAATGGTGGGTAAAGAAAAGAACTCATGTCTATTTTTTACAGGCAGTACACACATTCATCTCAATATTACCTGAACTGGAAGTTATTGTGCTAGTGTAGCACGGTTTGCTTCAGGAAATCTCTCTGCTAGTTCAAACAGAAATTTAACCAGAACAAAAAAAATCCAAGAAGGCAAAAGCCTAATATATTTATTTTGAGCATCCATTATAAGACCACCTTAGAAAATAGACACTACTCTTAGTTTTATTTCATCACATCTTTTTTATTTAGTCAGTTACATTGGATTTGTCTTGATAAAATGTAGCCCTCTGTACTCTGTCTTAGGAGCCAAACATTCCTTCTAATGAAATTACTTGGGAATTTTGTCATTAGTTTTCAGCTATACTGGGAATTTCCACCAATGTTTACAATTAAATTATTTCTTTCGTCTCCAGAGATTCTCAGCGTTTCTCACATCCAGTCATTCTTAGTTCTTCAAAGAATTTGTCTCCAGTGATGGGATTTAGGTTTTAGTTCAGTAAATGCAGTGTCGAGTGTGTATATATGATGTTTTAATATCAAAAGCAAACATGATTTTGTGTGAGCACTTGATTCTCTATATGTACAAAGACAGGTTCTCTGCTTTAAAGAGCCATTGTTTCATTTACTGGCAGAGAGTAACACAGGGGAAGGTGATGGGAGGCAACAGAGATATTAACCATTTTGGCCTGGGATTCAGGAAGATAGCTGTTCCAAAACAGCAATTTGATGCTTTCTCACCATCTGCAAAAAGATTTTCTCTGCTGGTTGGTAGGGGCTGCTACGGACCATGAGTGAGGTCATGCCTGTGTCTGTTTCACAGAGCTTCCTGCTGCAGTGGCTGGAAAGCCCATTTTCTCTCTCTGCAGTTTCAGGCAACTTCACTAAGAAAAGGCTATGACAGAGAGAAAGTGGAACACATGAGCCCTTCTTGTGAGAAATCAGCTTCCAAAAATTAGTTTTATTCCTTTTATTTGGTCTTTTGATCTTAAAAATAAGTTACAGTTAGATAGTAATAGGAAACTGCTAATAACCTTTCTTCGATTTCCATGGTTCTTGTTGGAATTCAAAGTGCATCGGCCACTAATTACTACACAAATTCTTCTTTGCCTTTACGTGTGTTCTTTATTCCTTTCTCTCCTTCTGGAGGGAAGTAAGAGTTAAGTCCATGTCCTCAAAGAGGAATAATAGTTCTTAGCGAGAGACAAGTCACAAGTAAACTATTTAATTGTAAATGTCTCACTGAAGAATTGGTACACGAGTGAGACATGACTTCATCCTTTAACCCGCATGCTTCTCTGGACTAGGGAACCCTGGTGGGTTTGGCCCATTTTAGTCATAATTGTCATGGGAGATCCTTAATGACTTAGTAAGGTAGCTAAAAAAATCTTCATACAGAATCCAGCATATGGAATATTTATTGGCAAATGTTAATGCCCATAGGAACAAGTTCTGTAGTAACAAATGATGAATTATGTGGCTTCATAAGCACTCATGTCATCAAATGCACCATTGACCTTTTTACATTTTCAGGGGGATTTTCTGCTGTGTGCAGTTTCTTTGGTTTGGAAGTGAAGCAGTTTAACAACATGTCCTAAAGGAAACAGGTAATCAATAATTTCAGTTTTGGTTACTGTAAAAGGTAAATGAGACACATATATTTGTTGGGCAAGTAAGCGACCCAGGGTTTAGTAAAGCTTAAGCTAAGTCTAGCAAAGAACATGAATACTCATAGTACAGGAACACAAAGTAGAATTCCTTGACAGGAGGAAAGAGGTAATAGTAGGTCAAATAAGCCTTACAGTGCCAGAGGAAAAAAAATATTCATTTAAAGCATGCTTTTGGGGGGTAAGAACCAGAACTGTGAAAATACCTTACCAGTGAATGTCTGTTACAAATTTTAACTGAAGATGCTTATAAGTTGTCAACCAAGAGGATGGATCCCCATTTATGTTAACCTGAAAGATGATCTGAATCTGTTGCCTGGATCTTGTGATTATAATTTTGGTTTGGGACTTTTGTTAGGACATGGAAATTCTTTGAACAGTCTTGAGAAAGGTTGCCTGAAATGGCCAGATCAGGATATGATCATTGCTGGTCTTGCTGTCCTCACAGCTTGAGACTAATCTGCCCACAAGAGCAATGTCTGAACTATCAATTCAGCAAAATAGGACTACTGGAACCAGACTACCTCTTCCAGCAGAATGGTTTTCCTAAATTAACATTTTAAGATCAGATAGAAAGGATCAGTTATTGCTGTGTGTGCAGTATACAGTCTGTGCTGCACACAGGTACCCCCTGACTACAGTACAGGCAGAGCTGGAACAAAGAATGCTTTCTTTTTCTCATTGACCATAGACCATATCAAATTCCAAACTATACCCTGTGTTGAGCCAGCTGATGAATTTGAGCTCTTCCATCCTTGCCTCAATCACACACAGTCTGCTGTACTCAGAACTACCAGAATTAGCTGGGTGCTAAACCTGGTACCAGGTCAAGCAGCCCATGAAGGAGAAAATGAACCTATGCTTCACAAAGTTCTTCTGCTGCCAAGTGAAACCAAGGAATCCATAGCTACAGTGGTAATGTAGTTATTTTTGGTCCTGGTTCCTCCCTGAGCTCTGTGTAACAGTGAGATGAACTAACATAACAGAGTGTTGCAATGCCTGTATGTGTTGCCCCAGCTGTGGGTACACAGGTAGCTGTTCAAAACACCTTTTTTACCTTGTGGCTGAATCTGTAGAAGATCTGTAAGTAAACAGTAGGTAAGTTATCTTGATTGCAATTCACTTGTGAGGTAGATGTCAGCACAATTCTGAGGAACAGCTAATATTAATTTACCATAAGCAGCACTGGCACACTACATGCCCTGAAATCAGCACGAGGAATTGTTCAGTGATTATTCAAAAAGAGAAAAGGTGAGCTGTTGGTTGAACCACCATCAGTGTGTCTTTGTTTTAATGTATTTCCTATGGGGCCTTTCATTCATGGCTTGACTGAGCTGGACCATGCTTCAGTGTAGAAGCTGAGCAGGATTGCAGATGAAGCTGAGCCATCTGAACTGAGCCACCTTCATTACTTCTGTGAAGACTGAGAATAACCACAGGGTAGATGCAGGAACCTGGGCACTTCTGCAGCTTTTCTCCTATCTCCCACCTCAGGCTGCCTGTCCGCATCCACAGGGACTGTTCACTAGAGACCTGTCAACCACCTCCCCCCTCCCTGCTGCTCACCCTCAGGACCCAAGGCAAGTAGATGCCTTGCCAGCATTGCAGAAATGATTCTCAAGGTCCCACTCAGCCCAGAAGTATGAGGCAAACCATACTAGACTAGTACAGGCACAATGGAAAACAGAGTAGTTTAAGCAGACTGAATCGCTGGGGGCTTGGACTGCCAAGAGAATTTTTATGGCCTGAGAACATTTATATGCCCTGGGCCTGGGCTGCCTTCTCCATCCCATCATGACTAATGGTCTTAATTGATTGGAACTGCCAAGCCCGCCTGCCAAGCAGAATATTTTTACAATCCTGGCTGTATTTATGCACTGACAAATACAAAACTTGGTGTCAGAGAAGTAAGTGCAAAGCAGAAACTGCAGGAAAAGAAACAAATCAGCAGAGAGGACTGTGGAATGATGAACGACAAGGCACGGGGCGGGGGGTACCACATGTGAATACCTGTGCCTGGTGCGAGTGAGTGCTGGGAGCGCTTCGAGAAACAAGGCTCTGAAAGAGCTTTTGGCACATATTTTGATACGTGCTTTACTTTGATATACCCACTGGCCTCTTCTGGACATGCACTTGCTTTTCTGCTTTCAGGAGACAAATGTCATCCAAAACCTTTATCAGTCCACTCTGAAATATAGAACCAAACCTGTTAGAAAATGACAGTCACAAAGGATCTCAGTATGAGCAGATTTGTTTTATTGTCTGTGATGGAGAAAATTTGCTTTTCAAAAAAGACCATTCCCTTTTCAGGCAGCACTGCAGCTTTTTTAGATGGGCAGAGGAAAAGGTGGTATCCTGGTTTGATTCCTTTGGCTAGCCAGAATAATTGGTGTATGTCCTCTTGTTAGACGGAGGAATCAGCTTGGAGGAGCACGGTATTCTTAAGTCTGGCTTTTACATTAGCACATTGATAACCCAGGCATTTATTTATCCAACGTAAAATACCTTTGCTACCTAAAAAAGACACAGGAATAGTAACAACTTCTTTCACAACAGCTCCTCAACTCTGAGGATCTTGCTGACTGCAAGCCTTCACAAGCCAGCTTGACTCACCTTTATTCAGGTGAGGCTGGCCCTCCAGTTACACTTGCTCATGCAGCAAGCTTAAATGGAACACTTGCAAAAAGCCAGAGAACATTTTGAGTAGACTTTGGGAGGTAGGAAGGTGAGTGTAATCTGTAAGGTGACCTTTTGTACTTTATCCAAATTCAAATTCTCTCTGGTTTTGGTCCTTAGCTACTTGGTATTACCAGCCTCTCTTTCCTGTCAGTCTCTGAGCCGTCCTTTCCAACAGCTGAGGCTGCCTGCAGCTGCCCATCAGGCTGGTAAAGTCAGAGACTAAACGTGAGAAGTGGATGTATTTCCAATATCTGGTAAGAGCTTATCTGAGCTGTTATGTCATTTTCTTTGTGTTTCTTGACTGGAGCAATGAGATGCCCAGGCAGAGACTGGAAGCAGATACACTTGTCACAGGACAACAGCCAAGCAAGGAGATTTAGTAAGAAGCTGTGTTATTCAGTAAGTGAATACAACAGCAATCACAGCAGTGGAGTCAGACGTGCCTCCACTTTTCATGCGCCCTTTTTCATGTATGAAGTAGGTGACCTGATCTTATATATGATCCACCAGGAGTGTTTTATAAGCAACACAGTCATTTGTCACTGTAAGGCTGGAAAGATGACTGCTGAGTTTTGCTCTTCTGTCTGCCTCCAGATATGAAAATTGGTTATGTATCGAATGTATGGTATATTGGCTTATTGCTAACATCATAAATACGGGCTGTAAATCATTTTCACTTTTTCACTGCAATGACTAAAATAAGGCACTGCCTACACAGGATTTTCCCATCTCTGCCGTGTTTTCCCATCCAGGTATTGGTAGCAGCAGCAACGGGGAGAATAATGACCAGTTATCTCATATGACATAACATGAGATGGCCAGTGTACAAGTGGAGAAAATATCATTGCTGCAGGTACATGTGGAGAAAAACTCTTGTGAAGAATCATCTCTTCCCTCGCACACAGCCTGGCTGGAAAGAAGAGATACCTTTCAGCATTCCTTCAGCAAGAGAGATGCTCGGCTTTAATATTGACTCCAAAGCAACACCGACGTGGCCAAGCGCGCCGGGACCGACCGAAAAAGGCTTTTTTTCTCTAGAAACTCATTTCTTCGAGGAAGGCAGTAGAGGGGGCCCTTGCCCCGCAATGAGGCAGAAGACCACCGCCTCCTGTCTCGTCCACTCCTCCGCCGAAGCGAGGTGGGCTACCAGCCCAGGCAGGCGGTTGGCGGAGATGTTTCCGTCGGCTGGGAAGCGTCCCGAGCATCCTGAGTGGCGGGAGGGATCAGGAGGCAGAGGAAACCCCGCTGCCCCCCGCTGCCAGCCCGCAGCAGCGAGGAGCGATGCTCCGCTCCGGCCCCGGCCCAGCCCCGCGTCGGGGGGGGCTTGCTTCGGTGGCTGCGGGTGGGGAGGGGGCGAAGCGACGGAAGGAAACCCAGTATGCCAAGTGCTAATCCCTGCGTTAAAGCACGCTGAAACGTGCTCGCCGGACTCCTGTCTTCTGCCCTTGGCTAAACTTATAAAATCAAAGTTGGCAGCCCACGCAGAAGCTTTCCTGTGGGCAGCCGTGTCCTTTGCCACTTCCCTGCACCCACCCTCCTTGCCTGCAGCAGGCGATCAGAGAAAACCCTCTTTTCCCGTGACACCCCGGTGACTAGTACAGGCACTTCGATGTTTTTGATCCCTTTACCAAGGGACAGTTTGGTCTTGTATGTTTTTGGAAGGGGCAGGTCTCAAAAGGAAAAGAAGAGAAATGCAAGGAGATTGAATTGCTTTCTCTATATTCAGGAAAAACAGACACAAAAAGTGTTAAGCTCTCAATCCTGTCTGATTTTCCAGGAAAGTTGTTTAGAAGAGCACGTTTGTGTCCATCATGCGTCAAGAACATGAAATGAGAACTTGCCATAATATTGACCTTTTGCATATCAAGTGTGTTGGATGAAACTGATAAAAACTACAGGATGAGTTTTCATTAGCAAGACAGTATTTTTTAGATCACACATAGAATTAAAGGATAGGTAGTGAAAAATTAATTTAGCACTCGTCACCAGAATTCATCTTATCTCTGGTCCTGATTCAACAGCACAGCATAAATGCCACCAGGACAGTGTACAGAGGTGTTCAAGAGTGAATCTCACTGTAAGACCCTGTCATAAAGTACAATCATGATTACAGCTATTACTGCAGAAGACCTTGTTTCAGTAATTATTAGGTTTCATGTTCTCTACAAGAGGAAAAGAGTGAAGAGTTGTCATGTGTAACTCACACTTACTGCATTTGTACTTGTTAAGTAAAAACTATATACCTTAGCATTAAAGAAAATCAGTCCCTGATGTAACAGCCTCCGATTCAGAGACAAGACAGGAACAGAAAGGACAATAACAGTGAATGGCAACAAAACCTATTTTTATTTACTTGTGATGTTTGTCCTCTCCCTGGGATTCTACTTTGTACAACTATCTCACTCTTGGGACATTCTATCTTCAGGTGCAATATATTGTGTTTGATTCCTCAAATGGGTTAAATTTTCATGATGACTTGAAAAAGAATTTGTGCAGAAATTGGAAAGTGCTTCCTTATGATGTTTTTAAAGCAACAGACAAACTGTGAGGGAAAGCAAGGGATAAAAGCTCCAAGCTACATAATCTTACTTTAATATCAAGTTAGAAGTTTTATGCATAAAGAAGATCATAATTTTCTTTTTCATAGTTTTTAAGTAGTCATCTGATTATTTAAAAGCTATGATTAGTATGCATTTCTGAGGAATTTTTTCTTTACAGGAAAATTCACAAGAAATGTCAAAGTAACAGCACAATTCATGAAGTATTGCTTTTTAAGTACAAGGGAAATACCTGTACATTTCTTTAAAAAAAAATAATTGTGAATTATTTTGTCATCTTACTCTTTTGGGGCAAGGCTTTGTTTCTTTGTCAAACACATGGAGGAGAGAGAATGATGTTGTGTGTGTGATAATGATTCAGATGGAGTTCTCAAACTGTCAGGACTGTCCATTCTGTCAGGACAACATGCTTTGGACAAAAAGTGAGAAGCCAGCAGGAAGATACTGGCTTGTAGTGACTGCTAGGCAGGAAAAGTGAGGAAAAAGTGTGTGAAATGGAAGACAAATCAAGAATTTGAGATGAAAGCTACCTATCTTCTCCAGAATTGTGCAGCAAGTCCATCTCAGGGAAGGCATCAACAAAGTGGCATCAAGCTGAACTTGCTTAGGACCAGCTGGAGCACCAATCTGCTGCACCTCACAGCACAACATGGATATACCTTGTGCGTAGCCCTCATGTGCTCCAAGGAACATAAGCTTGACAGACATTAAGAGCTGAAACTTTGTTTGCAGCCCCTTGCAGCTCAGGAGCTGGTCAGGTCAGGTCCCTGGGTTTTGCATATTTCTCATCTGCCCAAGCTACTTTCAGCTCCCTTCTTCTGTATGCATGTTTGTCTGCCATCGTCTCCTAAGGCAGAGAGCATCTGGGCAGTTGCAGCAGAAATGGAGTCATGAGGAGGAGGACCAGCTCATGGAGAGGGAAAGTAGTTCGTTTGAGAGGACCAAGCAGGTGTTTGTGAAAGCTGGGGGCAGTGAGAAAGGCTGGAGAGAGAGAACAGGTGCAAGTAAGGAAAAAACAGAAATCTAGATCATTTTCCACTTCATTTCACCCCATTGTCAGCCTTGGAGCCATTTGACATGTCCAGATATCAGTGGGCAGCCAAAAAGCACAAGAAGGCTGGGAGTCAGGCTGGCAATTATCACCAGTGATGCTGCTGATGTTTCAGCCTCTAGCTGAAACCAAAGGTTCTATTGCTTGTCTGGGTTGGGTAAGCAAGAACTGCTGCTTGGAATTTCCCAGTGAAAGAACAGTGCCAGAGCAGGTATGTGACGACACTCATAGCCTTGAAACACCACATCAGCAGTGTCCCTCCTCCCAGCTCTGTGCTCAGCATTGTACCAAGGTGTCCCCTTAGTCACCTTCCCTTGGTTAGGCATGCTAGAGATGCTACAGCTCTGTTACAGTGCTTATCCACCTGAAAGGGCTAAATCCCATTTGATACTTACCAGGTCATCAATATAAGCGTGCATTAGTGGTTTTGCTTTTCAGTGGATCCTGGTTTTACAATAGGTCCTGTGGAAAAAAAAAAAAAAAAAGTTATAATAATGAATAAGCATGAATAATGTGCGGTCATGACATGGGAATCTGGCCCTTCACAGTATCCAGGAAAACCATCCTTCACTGGCTTGCATTATGCTGCTGTGTTGTTGCTGCTAACCTGATTCTCCTTCTTGTCCATCTTAACTAAAAAGGTAGCATTTGATTTGGAAACAGTACATTTTTTATTTTAAATGGAATAGAAAAAAATTGATTTTAAGCCCTAATTGCATACATGTCAAATAACATGTCACATTTAAAGGCTGTTGTGGGAGCCAACCAGTGCAATTGTATATGGACAGTGTTATCTAATTTACCCTGGTTTGTATGATTTACTGGTATGTTTTGCTGTGGGTTGCATTATTTAGTTGTTTGATAATCTCTTTTCTTTCTGTAGTGATTTATGAGATAACGTTTCTGCTTGTTTTATACCAGCATGTTATTTTGTCAATCAAAATCTCTTTGTGCAACAGCAATATACAAAAAAAAGATAGTAGAGAACAACTCATAGAGTGCATCTAATGTTTGCTTTAAACAGATTATTTATGGGGAAATCTATCAGAGGAACCAATTTGCAAAGCAACGGTTAGTTATATGTAAAGAACAAATGCTGCAATCAGCACTCTCTGGGTTTGCGTGCATATGTTTTGTGAATCTGTACAGTTGTCTAAAAGATTAATGAGGATAAAATGAAAATTCTTTTTTTACTTTTGATCCTTTGTACTTTTCCCCTCTCTCTCCTGATGGTGGAGTCATATCCTCTGCCTTTGCTACATCATATTTCCTCCTTACCTTTCTAGCCTTACCTGGGACCAAGCACAGAAATGGTTCAGGGCCTGGCTACTGCCTTTCCCTGCTGTGCAGGCTGCTGCTGCAGGCTGTGGAAGTTCAGAGGGTTTTGTTTGATTTGGTTGCTTTGTACCCATGAGTGGCAGCTGATGAAAGAAATGGGGATGGAACACACCCTAAGCATTCAAGGCTGTGTGTTCAAGCAGCTACGTATGCATTTCAAAAGCAAAATATAAGTTACTTATGGTTCTTAGTACCTCTTAGTGGGATGACATCTCTTTGATCTCTTTCTGCATAGGTATCAAATTTTGCATTTCATAATACACAATACTATGAGCTCTTTCACTGATCACTTAGTGACTTTTTTATTCCTGAAAACCACCAAATAGAAAGAATTTACTGACGTGAAATAAAATACCTTTTAGACCTGAGAAACACAGGTTTACTACAAACTCTCCACAAAATACAGCAATACAGTAACAGCAATGCCACCACACTATTATACCAAGTAGAGAAAATGATGTTGTAAGGGCACCCAATGCTTAAAAGATAATTTCATGTCATATGTTTTCCGTTTTATTAGAACCCATTCTGCCAAGAACAAGCACCAATTCAGATAACCAACTTGAGTCCCAAGCAGTTGAATGATGATGTATAGTACATACAGGCTGCCTTTTTCAATCACTACAGAGGGCATAAATACAGTGTTAAATTGGTGCTGCTTGGTTTTGTGCCTGCATGAATTCATGGTCCTGTTTCTGGCAATAGAAAAAATCAAACTGTCTTCTGTAAGGAGTCAAATTCATCCATGATATTAATTTATCAGCTAAAGCATTAAATCCCTGATTATGACCTCACTTATTTACTCTTCCCATGACTCAGATGTCAGTATGACATAATCACGACTTCAGATGGTTATAAGGAAAAGAAGCAAAACAAAAATACACGTACCTGAAATAACTTTGGAAACTGGAGCCTTTCAAAGGACTTTGGATAGAATGTAAAATATTCAGTACAATGCTGCATGAGGTGTGCTTTGTACCTTTAATACATCTCACATATTTGTCAGAGAGAAAAAGTGAATCTATTTTTAGAAACAAACTTTGCCAGGGAAAAGAGAGCATGAGAAAGTGCAGTTCCCACCCAAGCTGCGAATTGGTATTTCCGGGTTAAGTGACCAGAAGACTTGATGGCCTTAGTCAGAATTACAGGTTTACATGCTTGCTTTCTCTCTTTATCTCTGCGTTTACAAGCTCAATGGATGCTAGGTATTTAACCAAAAGATGATAATTTATTCCCTTGAAACAAGAAAACTTCACAGGTCCAGGTGACTTTAAAATTTACAGCACAAAGAAAAGCAAGACAGAAAAGAAACTAAAAATAATTTTAGCATCAAAGCTGCTGATAAGAGAAATTCAGGAGTATGGTTGTTTTTATAAAATATCTAGACAATCAAAGATTGTTTTCTAAGAAAAAGAGAAGACAAGCAGGGTGCTGGTTTAGATGGAAGAAATAAACAGGTATGGTATTTTGTTATCTTTCTGACAAAATGTAAAAATTCAAAAAATTAACTGCGGAGGCAGTGTTCAGAGAGTATATAAACCAAAGGCTTTCCTTTAATCCTTTACTAATCCCTTACTTATCTCTCCTACTGTACATGCATTGTTAACAAAGATACAAACGGAGCAGAGACACGCAGGCACTCTAAAGGAGTTAAATTCCGATACTTCAAGTACAAAATGCAGGATACCCTCCACTGAAAAAGTCTTTGTACTACTGACCATAACACATTTAATCTTTAACATTTGTAAAACATTTTCACAATAGTTACTAGCTCACATTTTTCACATACATATTTGTGGACTATTGAAACATTTCTTTTTCTTTATTTTTTTTTTTACAGTGATAGATATATGGAGATTTTTAAAGATAATGTAATGATCACCTTTGAATGATACCAATGTACTAAATTCTCATTACAATTTAGGAATAAATTACAGGAATGTAATTAAAATGTTATATTCTTATGTATATTTGTGAGATAAATCGAGTTAAAATATTTATCTTTTTCTGGAAAAATATTTCTAGTGGAAGAACAAAAGTTGGTCCCTAAGTGATATTCCAGTCCTTTTCTGAAATTTAGTTCAAGATGAAGGTTGGTGGAAAAAATATAAATTATTGACAGGGAATACACTGCTTATATCTGCAGCACAGACCATTCGTGGTGATAATGAATTTGGCATTTCAGTGTCCCAGAGACCTGCAAGAATTTTTTAAAGGATACAATGCAACTGGAATTTTCAATCTGCCTTATTTGAGACATTTTGAATGAGACACATCTACAAAATTGAAGCACAACTTTGTTTAGCTTAATCTCGGGTTTTGTTTCATTTCATAAGTTACTTCTCTCATTCAATTTTTAAATTGCAGTAAAGGTTAAAACCTTTTCAGATATGAGTTGTATAATCAAGTGCTGTTGATTCCACATCCTTTAGTGTATAGTTTAATGACTATATGTGAAGGATTATCAAGTTATCGAGTATGGAGGTGTCTGTGACTATATTATTTAATGCTAGATATTTTTATGAAAAATCTGCACTGTTCATTGTGTGTATGATGCTGTTGCTGGAGGAGGTATGAAGAAAAGTCACAAACAAAATAAACTAAAAAACACCCCTAACTCTTTAGAGATGGGATAAATAGTAAGAAGCATGTTTAATACAACTAATTTATAGATGAATGTGGTGCCAAGCCAGAATACATTAACAAGGTAAGGCTGCGGGGTCTCTAGGTAAGATAATATATTGCTTTCATTAAAAAGCAATCTGCATGGACCATATCCACTAACACTGGAAACTCTGCAGCTGTCACCTTTATCAGGGGAACAAGAGCAAGCCACTACATTTTAATCACTGGAGTTTGTCAGGAACGAAAAACAGCCAGCTTCCCACAAATCAACAGACATGTATCCTGATAAGGAGAGTGAATTGGAAAAGGACAGCTACACCCCGCACTACACCACCTATTCTGGAGTGATCAAAGCACTGTAATTGTAGCAGATAAATCTACTGAATTAGGCTGCAGGATGAAACACCCGTCTTTTCACAAAACAAATGCATGCTTACTTGAGTCACCCGTGACATATTTCACTTTTTAGTTTGAGTATTCCCAGTAGTTCATAAAGGCAACAGGAGAGAAAAATAGGACACTTGTATACAAAATCTGATGGCTTTTTTTCTAAAATCTCTTTCCTGATCATTACTACCCAGTAATTAATATCTGCACTGCAGTTATGGCGCTATTCTTTTGAGTAGCTCTGCCAATATAAGTAAACACAATTATTTGTTAATACTCCTAGTCTTTGAATTTGTCATATCTGATATACATGAGAGCAGATACTATTTTTCTATGGTAGATAATTATTCTTCAAAGAGATGGCTATAAAGAATTGAGAGGGGCAAGGCTTGGGATAACAAGAACTTGAAGATTCTTGCAGAATATATATTATGGCAGTCAAATTTAACCTCTAGTGCAATCATAGTTATATTATAGCTATGTAGTAGGGAATGATAGCAGATATTACCCCTATAATCTAACAAAGATTTGCTGTAATGAAAGAAGTATTAACTATAAAACGTCATGGAAAATTATTTTTTCCAAGGGAAATAGGGAGCATTTGCTTGCTTGTGGAGGGATGCCCATAACTTTTTTTTTTCCAAGTCCTATCAGGAGGGACTGATAGACAAGATTTCTTTTTTTTATGAACTAGCACACTAAAATAAAATCAGATTTGGGGGAAGGGTATTTTCATTTACAAGAGCTTTGGAGTACTGATTAAAATCAGTGTAATGTAACATAGATGTATTTTAAAAAGGAGTAAGCCTAATACTATGTATACAAAGCTCGAAGGGAAGGAGATGTATCATCTTCATAGGATTTACAGTTCTGAACTCCCCACTAATGTACTAAATTGGCAAAGATTCTATGATTCTATGATTAGCCCATTTCTGTGAACTGGTACAATCCTTGCTGGCAGTCCAGGTGAGAGCACTTAGCTAAACAGCTTATTACCATTTGCACCATCAGTTTGGGTTCTTAATCAGCAGTGAGAGGGGAATAAAATAACTATTACTACACAAGGTAACAGTATTAATCGTGAGAAATACAATGCATCAAGGATCATTAATGGGATCTGTTATTTGCTGCTCATCAGAAGATCAAAAGTAGATGGTATTTGTCTTCTTATTTATGGTATTTCAAAACTTTCTAACATCAGAAAATATTCCAAATAAAACAATTAAATACATGCTACTGGAAGACTTCAAGGTAGCTTTGTGCATGAGATCCACGCTCCTGTTGCTTATTTACATATAGTTAGCAATCATGGAATGTCAAAGCCACAGATCTCAGAAATTAATTTGAGGTGATAGCTAGGAAAGTTATAGTTAGGCTGTCTTGAGAGCTGAGACACAGAGAAATCATCCGGGGGTGTAGCCTCCCCGAGGACAAGCATCCCCTCCGCAGCAATTAACAAGGCAGGCAGAGGCAGGCACCAACAGGTACAGACAGGACACCTCAGAGAGGCCGGGAAGCGCCCAAGCAGTTGTGCAGGACACTCATCCGAGCCTCGGACACTGGGAGCGGGAATTCCACGGGCGGTCTTACAACGCGGGTGGGATCTGCAGTGTCCCCCTTTTCCAGTGCAATAAGCCAGAGTTCACAGGGCTGCCCGCCGTATCATTTTGCAGCTTGTGGGCCTGGCTAGCTGTCCATGCAAAGGGCACGAAGGGTTTCACGGAGCTCACACGCTGAGCAAAACCAGCCCCTGACACTTTCCCAGCTGTGTTTTCACTCTTCCTCAAAAGCCGTGGTATCCAGGCATCACCCCACAGCGCTCATTGGGACGGAGGTCCTGCGGGCTGGTCCTGGAATGAATCCACAAATACATCATCTTCCCTTGTTTTGTTGAGATGTTCTGTTTATTTATTTATTTATTTATTTATTTTGATGGCGCGGTGGTTCTAAATGTCTTCACCCCTACAGATGTGTGGACAATAGGATATATTCTAATGGGTATAGGAAGCTCTCTTAGACAGCAAAGAGCTACCTGCCTCTGTTTTTGGGTGCGCTTTATTTCTGCAATCAATCTCAAAGTTTAAGAGAACGATACTGCTAAACAATTCTGGAAAAAAACAGGGAATTGTGTTTGCATAAATTTCCTGAATATTTATCTCTGAGAGAACCCCCCAGCTGGATTTTATCATATATTTGAAACATGTTGGTTAGCAGAAGACCAGGAAACCAAAAGTGAAATCACTTTATTCTTATGTCTCACCCCTCAAAATCAATTATTTTTATCTCTTCTACATTTCAACAGTCCTTTACAGCGTAAAATAATATCTAAA
The DNA here is from genome assembly GCA_004320125.1 of Scolopax mira. Classification (NCBI taxonomy): domain Eukaryota; kingdom Metazoa; phylum Chordata; class Aves; order Charadriiformes; family Scolopacidae; genus Scolopax; species Scolopax mira. The sequence goes on from BJBW01001991.1 coordinate 158,217, forward strand.
ATGACATGAGAATCAAAGATTTCTTTTTGGCTATCATTTTCTGCTGGAATAAAAATTTGTGTAATCCATCATCTTGAGAGTTACTGAAATAAAATCACCAATACTCTGTCAACACTATGAAGAAAGTCCCATTGTCTTTCTGTTTTCTTGTACTTTACAAGAGGAGATCTGAGTATTTCATGTTGATTGCTTGATTGGCTGCACTGGGACTCTTTAAAAATACTAAAAAAATCAACAGTCTGGTACAAATCAAACACAGGCTTCTATCAATCATGAGCCTGGGGTATTATCTGAGGTTTTTACCCAGAAAGATGTCATTAAAAGTTGCAGAAATTAATTGGTGCCATTGGCTGGAATGGCCTTTCCTGACACACTTTCTCAAATGTAAAGAAAAATTATGGATAAGGCAAATTCCTCATGGGATTTTTATAGACGTCTGCTTTGTTCTGTTATTGTTTATTGCAAATGTTATTACTGTGATCTATTGCCCCATCGTGCTTTGTCTATACTGCTTATGCCATTTCACAGCCCGCAACAACTGAGGGCTTCTGTCATCGACCTCAATAACATTTATTTTAAAATTCTATGTTTTGCGTATTCCTATAGTGATCTCTGGGAGTTAATTTTGTGTGTTTAAAATTTCATACTCAAACAGATCTTGTTCTGATTGATTAAATGTTGCTAATGGTCTTCCCAGAACAATTGTGAATCTTCCCTCAGTATGTATATCTTCTATACTTAGTTTAACCACTGTACAAAGTTGCAGGAGCAATTAGTTTATTTCAATTGGTCTGTTTTGCATATATATGAAACAGAGCTATCACAGTTCTCACTCCCTTCCTTCTTAAATTTATTACTTATAAGACTATCTTCTTAATTACAAGTTAGATTATCCTGAGAGCTAAAATTTCAGAAAGATAAATCTTTTACGAACAAAAAAACTAAGAAATGCAGCCTATGCCTCGCAACAGTGCAAATACAGTAATAAATGAATCTCAAAAAATTGGATTTAAGATTCACAAAAGGTTTCATATTTAATACCAGCAAGTCTTCTCAATACTGTCACTGAAGCCAGATTATGCATTTATATTGCATTGCACTTTCTGTTCTGGGGCTTGACAGATCCACTTAAAAGCATTTGGGACCATAAGTCTTGCTTTAAAAAACTGCTATGAATTAAACTTTAAAGCATACTTTTCTTCATTAAACCTTCTCAGAATATGCTGTGTATAATTTATTAGACCTTTAGCTTAAGCTATTCAGTGTTTTCTGTAAAATGCAATAGAGTGTGATATGGGCAAAGAAGAAAACTTACTCCTATGTTATAATTTCAGCAATGTAGGAGTGCTTTTTTTCCCCCTCTAGACTTCATACGCATGCGTGAAGTAGCGTAAAAGGATCAGTGTTTTTAACCATCTGCCCAGCCTTCAGTCTGTAAAACAGTGATGGTTAGTCATCTTTCAATTTTAATCTTCTTCTGCTGTGTGCGTTAGTAGTCTGTCTTCTGCCCATGCATTTTAACTCTATCTGGTGGTGCAATGCCAGTACTCTATCTAGTTCTGGTAACTTCAGCCTACAGCTTTCAAACACATTATCTCTTTGTGACTGTCAGTTTGGTTTTGTTTGGATCTGTGCTTCAGGGTTTAAATTGATTATCCTGTGCTCAGGTTGTAAATCCTTCCAGAGCCCCAGCAAGAGTTCACTGAAAACAGGAACAGTGAGCTGCGTGGGCTCAAGGAATCTGTAAGAGAAACACAGATTTTCTTTCATGCTTTTTTTGTGGTGTGCCATTGATAATCGTATTCTAGGCTAAGTCTTTGGCTTGTTTTACATGGCATTATAGTCACATCCCAGTTCTAATAGTCAAACACCCCCATAGCAAAAGTATGACTATTTTTATTTAGACTTTTGCTATCACTCTCAGGAAAAAAAGGTCTACATTTTAATAACTCTAGAAGTTCAATATGGCCTTTCTCATAAAGGCAGTTCTTGCAGAGCAGCATTGTTAAACTGGAGTTGTTGACAAGTCCCATCCTCTGAATCTTGGATCAATGGGAAAGGCCTTTCTTTACCCTTCCTTGGTGAGTTCCAAGACCACTACTCTGCCATTTTACATCACATTTATTATTTCATCCTCATCTCTCCATTATGGGTTAGACATTACATATCATTTAATGGCCCTCACTGGGGTTGTTAAGGAACTGCTGAGAACAGCTGTCTGTTTGGTGTTGCATTGGGTCTTCAGGCAATCCCATCAGAGTGGCACAAATCGAAGCTGGAACTTCCAGTCACTGGGAGTTTCCATCTGGAATTGTTACTTTTAAGATCACAGACATCAGCATTCATATAGCTGGGTACTTGTGGAACACCATTGTTTACTATTAAAGCAGCCAGGGTACACGTATTTTGCAGTACCTGGAACTTAAAGCAGTGCTGAAGACTGGGATCTTGCCTCCCCGTGTCTGATGATCTTCCAGTTCCAAATGGTTCTTCAGGTGTTCATTATGAGTGTGATGCTGAAGCCACCCAGTGAAGGTGTGACCCAACATGTCAAGCGATATAGCATTTACAGCAAAAGCTGTAAATAGGCGGACACGATCTTTTAAAATCAATTAAATTAAATATTCATCATATGACTTAGATTTTTAATTATTTTGTAAAGTTGTGATTTGTTTTTAACATCTCATCAAAGGCTACTTCTGATGGATTGTTTTCAACCCTCTGTAATTCACAATTAGAAAGTGACATGCCTGATGTCCCATAACCACCATGTGACTTTCTTTGTACTGAGATTGGGCTGCATGACAAGTGCCTTGTTTGTATTTGTTTAATTTCATGGGAAGAGGAACCCTTGGCGATACTCTGTTTCTTCTTTCTAATTCAGATAAACTTGCACGAAGGTACTCAAAAATAATACATCAGAAAGTTCATGGCTACCCATGTGAACCACCTGTACCTTGTGCACTCCCTTGGCCACCAGCTCCCAAGGTGAGACCCTGAGGAGATGCGAGGACCATCCCTAGAGGACCATCTAGAGAGGATGGGCAGTTATCTGCTACAGTCGTTCCTACAACGCAGTGTTATCTTCCTTGTGCCTTGCAGGGTAAAGAGCCAGGCTGCCCTCAGTCACTTTTAATTTCCCCCAGGGGCTGGTCAAAGGGTATATGAGATGGATACCAGGACACCAGCTTGCTGGAGCTCAATCACTTGCTCTACTTTTCATCAGGTTACATAGAAGAAACCAATGAGTCTCAGAGTGGTATTTCCTAATTTTTCTCTATATATTGCTGTTCTGACAGCCATCCTTACAAAGAAGAGCTATAAAAATCAGCCTGTCAATGGGCTCTGGGAGCGGAGTTAGGTTTTCTTAAAGATATTGTTTTATTTATTGAACCTGATGATCATTTGGCGAAGTTAACAGAGGGAAACGTTTATTTTTATCAGGTCATCCATGTAGTCAGGCTACAAGCCTCTATGTAAAGATTCTGCAAGACACACAAAAAAAAGGGTCTTTTTTGCTTCCACTAGTGTTGAGGCAGCGCGAAGAGGGCTTGCTTCTGATTTCTCACTAGTGTAGTTGTGTTCTCCCAGAGGTGCAGAGTCAATACATAAGAGCATAGTCAGGTCCTTTTAAAGCACTGAAATAAGGGGATATGGACCAGACCAACTCTTTTTCAGAAATGAGCGTGGGCGTGAGCCTCTGTTCATGTAAATTGACACAGCTGTGACTAACTCTACTGGGGAACCCTGGCAACATTTGAGAGGCTGGTTCCCCAGGCAGAGCAATGAGAAATGTAGGGCAGCCAAAAAGAGACATAGACTATTAAAAATATGTTGATAATAGAGATTTTTTTATATATATACTGCAGACTTGTCTTTAATCTTTAAAGTTTTAATCTTTTGCTGTCTACAAGACAGAACATGATGTATTTTTGATATATTTTCAAAGGTCAGGCACAAAGTCACGCTCCTTTAGAGGTCTTATGGCTATTTGTGCTTTTTTGATGTTTGCACCATCATGCAGACCTGATAAGTAGATGAATGACCATGATAAATGTGCATAATGAGAAAGTGATAAGAATTGCAGCATCTGACATGAGTTATGTCCATGTTGTCCAGAAATGGAGATGCTCTACTTTTATCTTTACTCTCTAATTTCTTAATTAGAAAGAAAGCATATTTTCCACCCAGTGCATATGCATTTGGCAAGGATGCTGTCTAATAACAAGATATCTCAGCCAATGACCTTATTATAGATACTGCTGTAATTTTTTGTTTAAAAATGTCTCTCCTCCCTGTAGAGCAGGAGCCACAGGACCAAGCTTTATGTAGTGATATATAACAACAATTTCTAGACATAAAATCTGATGGGATCCTGATGATTTACAAAAAAAAAAGAAAAAAATAATAATAAATGATTAGGGCCCAATCCGGCAAGCTTTTGAAAATACATGCTCATTTTCTCACATATATGGTCTGATTCAAGTTGCTGGGATTAGTTATATGAGTAATGACACACACATGTATTTTGAAAACTAGTATCAAGATCAGATTCTAATCTGAGATGCCTAGAAAGTCTGCATCCAGAAAGCCTTATAAGAGCAAAATGTCCTTTAACGAGATTTCTCCCATTGATAGGACTCTTGCTTTAGAAAGACAACAGAAGTGTAGCTATTGAAATAGTCCTCTAAAAATGAGCCACTGCATGCTGTTGGAGAATTAGAGCTGTGGATTTTTTTAGAAAATGCAGTCTGCATTCAAGGATCTTAACTTTCCAGAAATCAAATGAATGGTCTGAATTAATTTGTACTAGGGATGTTTTCAATTCAGTGATTGTTCATTGTCTTATGCTTCTACTCTGCAAAGATTCACACGTTTGCATGCTTTTTCATGCAGAGCATTTCTGCTGAAAAAGGGCACATGATTATGGAAGCAGACCTTAATGGAGTCAACCTACTTCTCTCAAAGTGAGTGGCAAAACTGTTCACTTGAGTGGAAGAAAGATAAGATTAACAGCAATAAAGCTATACCAAGTTAAGAAATTCTGTATGCTGTGAGCAGGAAAATTGTATTGGCTTCAAAAGCATAGAAAGAGAAATTAAAATTAATCTCTTTTGATTTCATATTTCACAACTGTCATAATACAATATTTTATTCTGCCATTTAATTATTTTCATTACTTTTCTATATTAATACCAAATTACTTGTGCTTAAACACTACCATGAATAGTTGAAAGCAACTACCCCAGGTAACTACAAAAGCATATTGTGCATATGTTTTTGTTTAGCTTGCATCAAAAGGCAAAGTTTATAAAGCATTAGCAATGCTATGTGTAGCAAAGAGGAGAGAAACATTTTGTGGAGGATGTTTATTTAGATTTTCTTGGTTTCCTTTCAAACTAAGATTTGTTTACTAGAGGCATTACAATTTAGTGAGACAAATTAGGCTAAACTTTTTATCTCTGGTGGTTTGCACATGCACTGATTGAACTAGTATTTCTTCTAAAGATTGCCTAGGAAGATAAATGAACAAGAGGAGCAATTAGAGTAGGGAAAAACTAAAGATTGGCTGACATGATTTAAGTTTACCTCTAAGGCAGTTTGTCATTTTGTCTCTATAATCTCTATCAGAATTGACTAAAACCGTAAACATAAATCATTATACTAATTTATTTCACCACACTGTGGTCTAGGAGAAGAAGATTTCATTTTTTTCAACAGACTTTGGGGGATTCAGCATTTGCAGAACTTTTTTAATATAGCAAAAAAACAAGCCAGCCGAAAGAATCATTGATTAGTAGTTCAGCTTCCTTAAAATATGATTTTTTTGGTGTTAAGCCAAGAAACATTCCTGTTACTATTACTAAAATAGCTATTAAGAATTCAGAATAAATGGGCATGGATTTGATTTTTTAAGTGACCATATAAAGCTTAATGCATGACAAAACATAATGCAAGGCCATCGGTTAATACTTCACAGTAGACCAGTTAATAAGCAGCCTTTTCTCCTGAGATGCATCAGAACGAAGTCTGTAGGACCGTGGAATACCTTTGTGGAAGAGAAACCAGTAGATATCTGAGGACATCCTGCAGTATAAATCTCTATGGGCTGTCACAAGGCCTGTTATAGACTCTCCAAAAATAGACCTCTGTATATCTTCATTAGGAACTGTACTAACAACACTAGCCTCCTGCAATTTTATTCAGACACCACAGTAAAACAAGGATTATATTATGTTGCTCTTGTCAAGTGAAATATTCCTTATCAGTGACTTTTAGGGATGGATTTTCCAATGTCATTTAGACATCTACATCCTGCTGACTTGCCTATGTGCGAATGGTCTCATTTAGGTCAGTGTAGCCCCTTGCGTATGCCAATGGCAGCAGGTTCGCTCCCTAAGTTATTCCTCCAAAGGAACACCATCAGAGATTTTGCCTCCCTCGTGCCCACATTCCAACAGACCCCTCAAGGCAGACTGCTCATTACCTAATTTCACTGCCTACTGAAACCAAAATGCGGGAAGGTTAGTTCCGATAGCTCCATTCCATGAAAGGGAGGAGAGGTAATGTAAATGCAGGCCTGGGAGGGCAGCCTGCAGCTAAATCTGGCTAAGCATAATGTGAGTATTCTGAGTGCATTCCTAAACCTGGGCTTCAGGTGGCTCTTTCACACAAAACCTTTACTTAAAAATAACTAATTTGAGGATGACACTTCAGGAGTCTGATTTCCTATGGATTTGCGTCTCTTAGTCGATTTACTTACTAGTCCAAGAAGATGAGTGTCTGGCACAGGCATTTCCTCTGTCAGATTATTTATAGGTGTCTGTGACCTATGTGTTTCCAGAGTCTTACTCTCTTTCAGTCCACTCTTCCTGCATCTGCCATAACTCTATGTAGAATCATAGAATAGAATCATAGAATCATCTGGGCTGGAAGCGACATCCAAAGGTCATCTAGTCTGACCCCCCTGCAGTCATAGAGACACCCCCAACTAGACCAGGTTGCCCAGGGCCTCATCGAGACTCACCTTGAATGTCTCCAGGGAAGGGGCCTCANNTTTCAGTGCTCCACCACCCTCATAGTAAAGAACTTGTTCCTAATGTTTAATCTAAATCTGCTCTTCTCCAGTTTAAACCCATTAGCCCTTATTCTGTCGTTGACGGCCTTTGTGAACAGACTGTCTCCAACTTTCCTGTAGGCTCCCCTCCGTTATGGGAAGGTTGCTATTAGATCTCCCCGGAGCCTCCTCTTCTCCAGGCTGAACAACCCCAGCTCCCTCAGCCTGTAATCAAGTATTCAAGTATTCAAACGGTAATCAAGTATTCAAACGGTGTTAAAAGGGCATACACAGTTAAACATTACATATAAGTGCAGAGCAAGATTCCATAAGCCATAGGAAAATCTGTTAAATCAGAACCCATTAGTAAGTATTTTGTAGCAGGAAGCTTTAGGGTTTTCAGAAACCTAGCTTGCATTGATAAATGTTTCCGTTACCAGTCTTCTCTGTCTGTATTCTACTCAATTTACACTAAATTGCACACAATGAAAATATGGCAAGAAAATATGTCATTTTATTACTTCACTGCTGGTTAACATAATACACACATCACACACGTGCCTATCTCACTAAGAAATGTGCACAGGGCTTAGTGTTCCATCGATTTTACTGGCACATCTGCTGTGAGTAGCAGTTCATCCTCTGCCATGTAGGGATCCCTTGTAGTTCCTGAAACCATGGAAGCAGCCTACAGGGTTGAACGCAAGCACTGGAATTAACTTTGCTACCTGTATTTTCCTTTCCTTACACTTTGTGCTTTTTTTCCCCCCTCTTTCACTGGCAAGTATGAGCAACTGAAATCTGACTCTCTCTTGAATTTTTATTTCTACACCAGTGCTTTTATGAATTAGGTTGTATGAGGAGCTTCAAATACTGTGGCTCTGGATGGTCAAATTCCCTCAGAGTAGGATAGGCACAGCAGGTTGTTACTTCATTTTTCAACTTAATTCCCTATACTTTTCCTTAAAAAGCATGTTGCAAAAGGTTAGGTGAGTTTTTTCCCCCACCCATCCCCACCATGATAGCTGGGTCTGGTTATTAGGGCTGGACCACAAATTTCCATAAATAATGGCAATGTGTGGGAACCAGAAACCACTGATGCTCAAAAATGCCAAAGACTTCTAAACCTCTTTGAAATAGTTCTAAAGTCAAGATAATGTGATGTAATTAACCAAGATTAGCTCCACTGCTGGATTGGCCCTAAATCAAAAGATACCATTGCAAGGAGCAAATGTCTCAGTGCTCTCTACACAGGTAGCCCAGGCTGAGTGAAAGTCAGAAAAATTCCTTGCTTATTTGTAAACTAAGTTGTTGAATGAAGGGGAAAGAGGAAAATAGTGCCAAGCCTTCTGCCTAAGCAGGAAAGACATTTTATGTTGAGAAAATGCTTATCCCAGCTTTGAACTCCAGAGGGCAATAGTCCACAGCATGACAGGTATATAGCTCTTTATTCAAATGAAGTTAATTTCTAATAGCTTTCTTGATAATACCAGCAGGATGGGGACCATGCCAACAGACACGTAACAGTGGTGGGTGCAGAATGCACAGCCAGGATTGCCTTCTGGCACAGCTGGTAACCTGGCACAGCTGGTAACCAAGTATGGAGCTAATTGGAAAAAAAATGCACCTTTATGTCTGAGAACAGTCAAAAGGTAGTTCAGTAGCACGCTGGAGGAAAAACAGGGTAGGACATAAGCGAGGAGAAGATATGTTGTGGAAGCTGGTCAGAAAGGTCATGTAATTTGTTTAAGCCCTTGTGTGTTCTAACTAGTTGCTTTATCTGAGTGTGAAGGTGTATGAAAACTTATGATTACTTAATCTGATTTTACTTTAGTAATCACAGGAATTCTTGCAAGTATCATCCAAGCTGCAAACACTCTTGCACAGCTTTGTTAATGCAACACATTATTTGATTATGATTAATCAGGAACAAAAATGGTCATTAAATTCTTTAATATAATTGTATTTTGAAAAGTGCACAAGATAGGGCCTATATTTTTCAAGCAAACCACTCCTGTGTCACTGCTAATACTAGGAAGCCCTTTCAAGATTCTTGCAGAATGTCACTACTATGGTGGCTTTTGCTACCACTTGGAGCCTATGAGTTGTTTTAATCCCTGACCAAGGTTTCTGCTGTCTACCTTGTCACTGCTGGCACTGTGCCACTTCTCCAATCATGCAGAGGAGATTTCCTTGGCCCTGCTCCTGCTCTGAGCAGAATAACCTTGCCTGGGCACATTATAGGTTTAATCACAGGCTCAGCAAAGGAAAATGGGCTCTGAACAAGACCTGAACAGACAGTAGGCAAGTAAGAAAAAGAAGAAGAAACCTAAGTTGGGTTTTTTTGCATGTCAATGTTTTGTGCTTCCATAAATCACATTTTTCAGATAAAGATTTTGCACTGTTTGCTATTACATGCTAGAAACAATTCTCTCCCTGAGATCAAGGGAGAGCTACACCTACCTGCCAAATCTTTGCCGGGGAAGAAAAGTTTGTCAGGAAGCAATGGGAAGTTAGTCAGCCACCTCCTAGGATTAAGAGAGATGAGGACTGAAAAAGTACTTCACCGTACATCGATACTTCTGAATATCTTTTTTTTTTTTTAATCCCAAATTGATATTGTAGCCAAATGTTCTTCTTCCTGTAGCTACTTGTTCCTTTTGTACTGGCTATTTGACTTTATTATGTTTGGTTTTTTCCAGGATTTGCCTTCCCACACTAGATTTCAGAGCTGATACTCCATGGCTGCATTTTGTTTTAGTTTTAAAGTGACAGCATGGCTATTACCCACCTTTAATGTCAATAGCACTGTCTCAGCTGCTCGATGAATAATTGGAAGCTGTGTCTGGTTAAGGCCGAGTACAAGCAAATTTGAGATAAATCTAGGCTTGGGGTTTTGTTTTGTTTTCCTTTTATTGGGGTTATTTCTGCATTCTTTATAAAATATCTAAGTTTTAGGTTTTTTTCCTCTTGAACCATTAACTAGAACAACAACATGGGTTCCTTACAGTCCACAAATACTTATAGAGGCAATGCCTATGATGACAGAACATTTCTACCGATCCTGTTAATCCCAGAAATGGAAACAGTAATCACAGATTTGTTATCCCTGGGTGTGACTCTTCTTTTTAAAAGTGCAGTTACCATAAGGGGCTTAATATTGTCATGCTTGCCTGTAACTAAATCTAGAATCTGTTCTATCACTGCCTTCATACTGAAAGCACGACATTTGCCTGTTATAGATACCTGAGGGTCGTATTTCCTTCTGCAGAGATAACCTCTTGTGGCAGTTGCATTCCATTGTACCCAGAAAAATGCTATGCAGTGAAACTAAAGTGGATCTTGTTTTTTTCTTATTCCTCCTTATTAAATACAAACAAAATTGAAGAATGGAATCGAAGTATTGACAAAATACAAAAGGGAAATTGAGTGAGAGGATCACATCCAAGATAGTAGCAAAACTCAAGTTTACACTTAACTTTTTGAGCTCAATGTGAGTTTAAAATAGAGGAAGCAAATAATCTCTGTCTTTGCCTCAGAGCAATTGTGAAAGCTCTGACAAGGAAATTCACAAGTCAGGTAGTAAGAGTTTAAGGAATCTGTGATACCACAATCAACTTTACAAGTTTGTAATTAGCAGTTTTATAGCTTAAAAAAAATAAGTGATCCAAGCAACTTACTATCCAAAATTTTGATACCAGTCGTCAGTAACTGATTTTGTGGAGAAGGTGAAAAAAAACTACCTGGACTGCAGCAAAGCATCTAATACCCTCTAACATGGAAAATGATCAGTTAAGGTAGAGATTAACATAAGAACTGTAAATTCAGGGGCAACTGGCTAAAAATGAGATGGCAGCATGTTCTTTTCAATAGAAATTGAACACCTACTCTAAGGTTACAGGTGGAGTTTCTGAGAGGTTGCCATGGGGAGTGACATTAGATTACATATACTATACGGCAGAACAATTGGTTTTTAATCATAAATATTTTGCATGCTGTTTTTTCTTGAGGCACAGGATTTCTTCCCTATAAATTTTAAGAATTATGTCCTAAATTTATATCCTTTCTTTCTGACCTTTTGGATCTGTGCCTGTCTGATACTTTTAGAGTGCTAATGGTGAACTACAATCCTATCCTGAACCTTACCTTGTTCCTTGTATCCTATGCCAGAGCATTTCCTGTGCTGGCCACAGATTCCCTGCTTCTCCAACACTTAAAAAAGACCCAGTAAATTAGTTTCTACTGTTTCTATGCAGGGTCAAAGTACAAGGATTCCAGGAAAAATAATAAGAGTCTGTCTTTTAAGGTGTAATCAAACCCTCCCATCCCAAAACCAGCATTGAGTTTTGTTTAATTATTTTTATTTGTTTTTCTAGGAATGGTTTATTGTGTTATCATAGTACACAAGTCCATACCACTCACGAATATTTTATTCAAATACATCCTTCAAAAGGGGAGAAAAGGTATGACAGACAAAACGTGATTGCTAACAAGAGCTCATACAACTTTCAAAATGCGACATGGCAGGCATCTCTTCACACTCTGGGCAAATGGCACACGGTACCAGGAGACATTAGGTTTTTAAAAGTGAAGTTAAACTGATAAATTAGACCTCATTTATTGAACAGCAGTTACAGCCAATTGCCCAGGGAGTCATTTGACACCTTTGAAGACCCTGCTAACTTAATTGGTGATAGTTTGGGGGCTGAAGGAAACATTTAAGCCTGTAGCAGCAGGACACCGTGCAGCATGAAAATGGAGAAGACAGGCATTCTCACTGACAAGGGGAGTCATATATAGATTTTTGTGTCCATTGTTTTCGCTTATTTGTGTGTGTGCTTTACTCAGTCAATCAAATATAATTGACACCACTGGGTTCTGTTGTTTTGTGGATGACAGGAGCTAATGCAAGGGAAAAAAGCTGGAAGTAAACTTCCCCCTGAAAGGCTGTGTAAAGGTTTTTCCACTGGGCTTGTGACATTTTTTGCTCAATTGTATTAATTGATGTAGTGACAAGGCAGTTGGAAAGATGATGGATACTGATCACTACACTTTCTTTTTTTCTTTTTTTTTTTTTTTTTTGGAGGTATCTGGGTATTAACATAAGCTGTGATTTTGTGTGAGTGGTAGGAATGCAGCCAGTAATAACGTGAGATGAAGGTTTAAGCCCCTGAAGACCAAGTTTATGGGACTCAACCATCAGGGCTGGAGATTACTATAAAATGAGAAGAGGATGTGTCCTCAGGACAGACTCTTGCTCAGGGCAGCCATGGTCCCGCCTTGACTTTTCTCTTTTTCCCCTTGTGTTGGAGCCCTCCAGATGTACTAGCTCTTTGCACCAGCTCGCAGGGCATATTTAATTGAAGATAAACTGTTTCTTCCCTAGATTTAAAGTATCTCCAAATTCAGATTGGAAACTTAATTGCCTGAATGAGGTGACAGAAGAGAGTAAATTAGGGTCCCAGCCATTAGTTACCACTGTTAGGTGTCTGGCTTCTGGCTCTGCAGAGTACAGCTGTTGGTGACCTCTGGATTCAAGGTACAATGTAGTAAGTACCCTGTGCCTTTCTGTGAGGAAGATGACAAAATTAAAGACACATTTATTATTCTGCCTCACAGCTTTTCACAGAGCACACCGTAGTGCCAACACAAAGGAGGTGCCCCCATGTGCACAAGACCAATGCAGAAGCAGCAGGAATGTGGTAACACAAGCGTGGCATTCCTTTGAATACAGATCTGGGCTAACACAGACATCAATCAGCCAGTTTCCTAAAGGACGTCATCTCTGGAGCTGGCTCAGTATGTAAATTGAATAATAATAATCTTAGTTTTTCTGAAAAGACACCAATGTCAGTTCCTGCCTTCTGGACTTCATTCAAAGGATGTGTCTAAGATGGAAGTTTGTAAGAGTCCAGACTTCTAAAGGAGAAAGTTTGAGGCCTTGCCACCAAAATCTAAGTACACCTGTGAATCAACATTAGGGGGAGCATAGGTATAATCTATGAACACATACATTAAGTCAATATTGAATCAGTCATACTATTGCATTTGCTCATTCTCTGTGTTTGTGGTTAACAGGCTGGGATGATGAATGCATTTCATATGTTACCCTCCTAATTAGAAACTTGGCTTTAAATGTCCCACAATCTTCTGGATTCTATTACCTATTACCAGCTTAAGACCTACAAGCAAGAGGGGACATTGCTCAGAGAAAGTTGTCCCCAAAGATTTCATCAAGATACAATGTTTCATGAATAAAAATCCAGCAAATTCAGAAGAATAAGACATTTTTTTCATAAATAAATATTCCCATGGGTGGCTCTTTCCCATATATATTTGCTTTAGCAACTTGCAATAAAAGAGTTGTGCCTACAGTTTAAGTGATCTGAACTCACCTCCTTTTCTACCACTGACTTTGTGTAAGATGGTGGCAATTTAGTGTGAGGGCCACGAAAGGACTAAATATTTTGGTCTTTGTGAAAATCCTCAGTACAAAGTAAAGCACTATTTCCCCCTTAGAATGTAGAAAGCCACATAAGAACAGGACAGCCACAAAAAGGCAACCTGGTTAGGAGAAGCCCAAATTAAGCAAAATGAAATATGTGGAAGGAAAAGACTGGGCTGTGCTCCTCTCTGTGAGTCAGGGAAAGGAGGGTACCTCTTTTAGCCAGAACTGTAGCCAGGTACAATCTTCTTTCTCTAGATTTCTAGACCAATTCTTCTCAATGTTAGGTCACAATCCAATTGTTGGTCCAGGAGGCGGCCACTCATACAATGTGCTTCATTGGCCCATTGGCTCTAAAGAAACTGTCATTGATTTACTGTCCTCTTCTCTCTTATGTGGAACAATGTTCTATACCGGAACTGGGGGAAGCATCATGACCTCAGTTCTGCAGGACACCAGATGGAAGTTGTCCCATTGGCTCTCTCTGGAGCTGCTTCAGGAACGTTGGATCCCTGGATCCATCCAGCATGGAGCCTGGCTTTTGCTGATGGTGGCTGTGGAACACATTCTTCTCTCTCACCAGTGAACAGTTTGGTGCCAGGATTTGTCTGTCTGTGTACCAGCAAAAGTGTGTAAGAGTTTTACTGGTGGATTTGTGACAGTCTGGAGTTTGTCTCCTTCTGTATTTACAGACTGCAAAAATATTTTACCTGTATTCCCACAAATGCCCAGAAAGTGCAACAAAGAGAATTCATTTTTTCCCTCTGATTTCAAGCTCCACAGACTTTCCTGTTTGGCCTGCCGTGGTGCACTTGATCGTAGTGCCTACAGTGCAATATGTGAAACAGTCAGGTCTCTTGAAAGGGCAGATCTCTCTAGAAGAAAGGTGGAAAACTTGCAAATTAAGTATCTAGTTTCTAATTTCTACTAATTAGAATTTCTAATTGGTATCTAATCAAAATATTTAATTTCGATTAGATAATCAAAAGAAGATAGCAAAACAAAGTAAACAGTGTCAGTGTAGAATTATCTTAACAGTTGAGCCAAAGAGTAAACAATTATTTCTTGTTATTTCTTTGATACCTGTTGATACAGTTTGCCCATTCAGAAAGTGGAGATCCATCAACGCAAACCTGGTGACTTCAAAACATTTGACTGTTACGATTTTTAGTCTCAGTCAAAAGTCACTAATAAGCTGCATACAATTAAACTCTATAGGTGTTCTAACTGTACACTTTTAGAGTATAAGCTGACGAGAAATGAGAGCCAGCTAGAGATGCATTTCTGCTTGAAGAATGCCAAGTAGTTATCAAAGAGAGAGCCATGAGTTTCACACTTCATTGAAGGATAGAGTTGTTTACCAACCAGTGCAGACTCTTGGTAGAAAAATTGATATGTTTGCATACCTATGGAACAGAAAACCTTTGTTTTTATTAGGAGGAGTAAGGTCAAGTAAGAGGCTTAAAGACACCACACTTCAGCAAGGAAGAAAAGGAGGAGATAAGGAACAGCAAGTCATCTGAATGACAGAAGGGGATGCTCTTTTGACATAACCTTAGCATAAATAGATGAATTGTTGTTCTTGTTGATTCCTCAGCTTTGTCTTTTGTATATGTAAGCATTCTGTCTGGTTTTAGATTTTATGGACAATTACTGTTCTTAGCCTGTTTTGATTAGTGGCTTAAGGGAACTGGAAGACAACATGATATTTCTTGCCCAAGGACAGGGTGAGTCTATAAAGGGGAGCCCAGGGATAACTGAAGCATTTAAGTTCTGCAGGATAAAATACTGGGATATAGGTTCAAGGTTGGAGGCTTACAGAAGACATATCATATTTGTGAAGATGAGATTTTCTTGCTCATGTAGAAAATTAAAATTACAAGGAAGCCGTAATTCAGTATCTTGGAGGAAGACATAAAAGTTAAAATAGTCACCCAATCCAATAGAAATTGCCTGATGAGATTTTCAGTTTTGATGTTGTTCGTCTAAAACATTTGAACTCAATTTCAGTAAACATTCAGACACACCCATGTAATGTTTGAGAACATACAATGTATCCTCAATGTTCAGATGGAGCATGACACAAAGAGGTGATTTCCCTGGGAAAATACACACAGCAAACTGCTGAATCAAATCTGGAACTCTTTTTTTTTTTTTTCTGGAACCAGTGTAAAACCTTGTCCTTTGAAATGTACCATTACTTCAGGTGGCTGATCTTATCAGGGAATTAGTATATTACTGTCCTTGAAATTCAGTAGATAGCTTCTGAAATGTGTAACCAGAATCAGCCATATTCTGCCACCAGGAAAGTAACTATGTGGACAAAATTGTGGGTTTCTTTCAAGGTGCCATGAAACTGGAAGCATATGCTGTGAAGTCTCCAGCAGTACCATTGTCTACCAAAGTCAAGGACCTACACAGAAAGGATGATTTGTATATACATAGACAAAATAAGATTTAGAACAATTCTTAGTATTATTATTTTTCCCCTTTAAATTCCTTTCAGAATCTTTTTGAAGTTTCACCCTGGAATTGACCTAATAATTAATCCTTCAGAAGTTTGATCATATATATGTATTGATGTATGTTTTTGCCACATGTTGTGTCATTATACGAAGTAGGGGCATGACCCAGTACCACTGAAAAAAATCTGCCAGTGGATGTTTTGTTCCATTTCAGCGGGAGATTTTTGTTCTATACAACCCTTGTATGAACAGAGATGGAGATATTTTATGACATTCCTGAAACTGAAATAACTCCACAGTGTTAGTACAAACAGTGTGAAACAAATGTACAGACACTTCATCTTGCAGATGTTTTTAATTTTCTGGTTAATTCTCCCAATGTAACTATGGCAGTGTGGGAAACATTGGCAACAATGGGTGAGTCCATAGTCAACACTCTTTCTGTATTTCATTATGAAGTTGGAAATATTCTTGTGTGCAAGGAAGATGAAATGCAGTACACTCTGCATTTGGAACTCTGACTCTAGAGTCAACTGTCTCTTCTTAATGGAATTGGTTTTACTTTAAATCTAAACCCAAGAGAATAAAAATTCAAATAATGGTATTTCTTGTTGAGGCGGTGAACATCCTAACAACCTTTATTACAACATTTTTTTTCAGTTATTCTTTGCTTGTCTACATGCTAATTAACTACGTCCATAAGATAACTAAAAAGTGGAAATCCTTATGCTAAAGATTGGAAGGAAGACTGGGTTCATTCAAAGCAAAATGTTTCCCAGGTGTTCCATGACTGTCATTTACAGGAATTGTGATGCCTTTAGGAAAGCTCACTAATGCACAGTACAGCCCAACATTCAATTCACTATCCACCTACTGAAAAAAATCCATGTAGTGTTATTTATTGTTCTTCTTGAACTATACAGATTGTTTCACAGAAGACATGGGAAAACATGACATTTATTTCAGTATATGCTTCAGCTGTATCACAATGATTGTGACAAAAATAGATGCAGCAATGGTTGCATCCCAGTATAAAAAAAATACATATATCATTCTTCTCTTTAGTACTGAGAAATACAGTCTCCTACTGCTGTCAGCCCCCTCATGCTTAGTAATATATGCTGTAACTTTGGATCAAACAACATTTTTTCTTTCCAAACCTTCATTTGCATATTCTTTGACAGTATCCTTTGGGTGCATATAATATGCATGTCATACTAACATGCAGATGGATGATAGTGCATGTTAGATAACCACAAATCTGTCTACAAATATATTTCAACATTGCTTTTTCTGTGTGTATATGCAAGTGTGTGTTTGGTGTTTGTGCAAAGCCAAATCCTCTGTCAGCTTTGCAGGAAAGAAAAAGGCCTAGTTCACTTTTGGATTAATTTGATGAGGTTTTACTGTGTGTGGCATGTGCAGAGACCAACTCTTCCATGTGCAGAGATGCACCTATCTATGTGCACCCACCAAATGAACTCAGGTATTTCGTGCTACTCCTTTTGGATCTTCAATAGGTAAACTTTGTCTTAAGATACATGAGGATTCTAACTACCTTCCACTGAAACTTTGGATGTAAAAGAAGCAGAGGGTGTACATCAAGATAGAGAAGGCTGAAGCAGCTATACCTGAACTGTCCATCAGATCATTCATGTCTCATGGAATATTTCCAAGTTACAGGATGAAGCCACCACTTTATCCCTTCTTTAGTTTCCCAACCACACCACAGCTCTCTGCAGTTCTAAATGCAACTGTCTTGCAGTACATGGTATGGGAGCTAGCTTTTAAAATACACCCACTATTGAGATCCCAGTGTAATTAGATTTTCTAATATTGTTTATCAGTAAGCTGTGCCCTTTCCTACTTCATAATTAACATCTAAATTACGAACATTAGGTCAAGATTTTAATAAGTGTTCAAAGGATCTAGGTCTGGAGAGTGCATCAAAGAAGACATAAATATTGTAAGGACTAGCATGTATAAAATATAATGTACACACAGAGATTGTAATGGAAGTGCATTATTTTTTATAATACCTTGGGTTAAATATTCTGAAATCAGCATAGCTGCAGTATGAGATTCTGTATTTTGTAGAATTTAAAAACTGCACCCCGTCAGAGTGCTTCGCTTCTGCTTGTCAAGGCAGGTGCTTGAATGTATATGTAATTATGTTAATGGAGCTTATATGAATGCAAGCAGGTACCAAACTGGCAGTAAAATCAGAACCTTCTTTAGTATATAAATGAAAGAACAGCTTTTATACAGATCTATTGACACCATTTCGCAAAACTTATTCTAAAAACTAAAGTTATTTAGGCAGAACAACAAAATTTAGTAACATCATAAAAATAGAGAAGGGTCAGGAAACATACAATGAGTTGTCTTAGGCTTCTATTTTTGCTGAAGTTATGCCAATGTCATATAAGTCTAAACTTTATTTAATCACCACATCTTTGTGTATGCTTCTATTTGCCAAGCAGGATGACTTTTTCATCTGATTTAAACCAGCACATTGGATCAATGCTGTTAGTGTTTTACATCAGTGAAGAATGCCGCCTGTACTATGCAGCTGGCATGCTAAAAGAATAAGCTAAGGCTTTCTTGAACTCACTAACTTGCTTGCCACAATGGAAAGCAGAAATCTAGGGCACATCTTCCTGAACACATTCATAGGTGAATGAAAGTGCAATCTGCAAGAGGTACTTGACAGCAGATGCAGCTGTGTTCATGTAATAGACACAATATTTGTATGGTTCAGTCCAGCTTTTGACACCTGCTCTTCACTGATCAAATGTGATCGTGCTTGCATGTTGGAATGAAGCTGACAATATTCTTGCAGGCCCTCGAGGGGCTTGTGTTTTTACTTTTCACAGTAATAGATGAAAAATGAGCAGAGCAAGCTGTTGGTGTGGTTATCCAAAGTTCATTTTCTCTTTCTGTTTATTGTCCAGCAATTGTTTCTTTAACCCACTCTATTGATCTAGGGAGAGGAGGCTTAGTGCTGTGCCACAGTCACCTGCTCCTTGGGGAAAGAATAAATGATCCCAGAAAAAAAAAAGGGGAAAAAAGGAAGGGGGAAAAAAAAAAAACAACCAAAACCCAACCCTGAAGATTGACTGGGGGCCCTAGTGGATTCCATCTTACACCAGAGCATCATTTAAGTCTATGTTCTTCCATCTACCTTGTTTGCAGTAAATAGCTGCCCATTATGTCAGGTCAGGCAAGCGCTGTGGCGTCACAGCTCAGCAGCCGTGATCAGCCTGCCAAGCGTGCAGGGGACAGCCTCCGGGGAGCAGGCGCATGTGTCAAGTTCTCGAGCTGTCAAGGCTCAAAGCGACAGTTTATCTGGAGGGTTTAAAACATCCTTGCAAAGTTTCCCCTTCTTCCCTTCCCCCCCACCCCCCCTCCCCATCTTGTTGACAATCTGCTTGAAAGAAGACACATGCTGGAGCAGTTTTCTTTAGACTTGTTTAATTCCTCAAGGTGCAATGCACCAAATACAATTCTGACGGTCTTTTAAGAGGCCATGTTGAGGAGGCAGACACGTTGTTGGGGGGAGGGCAAGGAGTCCTTTATGCTAACACAAATGTTTCCAGATGAATTTGATGCTGTCATTCTACCTTCCTTGTGTTCTTTGCCTACAGTAAACAAACTACATTAAAGTTCCTAGAGCAACCAAAGAATTGTGTCTGGGGTGGCATTTTTCAAGCTGCTTTTCAACCACATTTAGTTGAATATTTTATAGCCCTTTAATACAGCACCAAGTTATCAATATGACATACATTTTTCCCTTGCATCATTTTAGCCTTAGAACACAATAGAGATGTCCGTGGATTTCTTTGCATGAAAATAAGATTTATCTTGTAAACGGAGATGAATCACTTAGGAAAGCATATCTTACAATGCCAGTTTCATATCACTGCCACCTTTGCAGGATGATTCTGTTCATGGTATAAATCCAGAGTAATTTCTTCTAGACATTATACCTAATAGAGTAAGCCTTAGAAATATAACCTCTCAAGAAAAAACCTATTCTGTACTTTCTTTTTAGTTGTCATCCTCAGATCACAAGAAAACACGTTTTCACTCAGTTCAAACCTCTTTCTACTCCTGAGTGCCTTTTGCCACACATGAAAGATAATTTCTATATTTTCTTCCTAAATCACTCCTCCACCAGAAGGAGGGGAAGCTTACCCTTTCAGGGTGTCTTCTCTCTTTTTGCTGTGTGTCCTTTCTGTATCCTTCAAACTTACTAGTGTGGCAGCCAGTAACAGAAAACTTTCCTTTGAGATGATCCTGCCATTGCCCATTCCATAGAAAAAGTGATAAAAGTAGTGAAGAAAAGCTGACACATTCCTCCTTCACGACCACTTTCATCATACTTGATCTCCTTGAATAATTGCCTTTCTCCATCAGGAAGTTAGAGAGTTTAGAAGAGCTCCCAGCAGGGAGAGGAACAATTTAAACCAAGGACTAGGCAAAAAGGTGCATCAGGTTAAGTCCCCCTCTTGCAAGGGGACAAGTTAGGGAGTCCCCTTGAGCTGTCTGCAGACACAAGGGATCAAATGTTTTGCTCTTCCATATGTATATTCTTAAACTCACAGCCAGCAAACTGGCCTGCATGTCATTCTCACTTTTCTGTATGGTTTCCCATTGCAAACCATGACGCATATGTACAGAGCAGTGAACAGGCACTTGATTATCCTTTCTTTACCAGGTAACCAGTCAGGTTTGGAATTATCATCATGACTGTGTGGTAGCCCTATTTGATTTTCATCTTCCAAAAGTCTGTCTGGAAAACCTCTTCTCACGTAAACCATCTGACTAACCAAAAATTGTTAGTTGTAACATCCTTCCATTGTAACATCCATCCACCCTTTGGTATCTATTTCTGGGAAGACCTTATAGCAGTTTTTCATTACTGGGGGTCTACAGAAAAGGTGGAGAGGGACTCTTTATCAGGGAGTTAGTGATGGGGAAAGGGGTAATGGTTTTGAAGTGAAAGAGGGGAAACTTAGATTAGATATTAGGAAAAAATTCTTTACTGTGAGGGTAGTGAGACAGTGGAACAGGCTGCCCAGATAAACTGCTCATGACCCATCTCTGGAAGTATTCAAAGCCAGATTGGATGGTACTTTGAGTAACTTGGTCAAGTAGGAGGTGTCCCTGCCCATGGCAGGGGAGTTGGAACCCGATGTTCTTTTAAGTCCCTTCCAACCCAAGCCATTCTATGATTCTCTGATTCTATTTCTTCAGAAAGTGAATGCTCACAATAAGCATATTTGCAAAAGATATCAGCTAATATCTGAATCTCTTGGAAGCTCTTTCCTAAATACCTTTAGGAGAGCATGGTCTTTTTGATTGATTTCTATGATTTTCTTCTAATTTCCATCCAAACTCAGAAAAAAAGACATCTGTTCTGACCCTGATAGCACTAGCAATGGCATCAAGTTTATTTCTCTGGTGTAGGCAGTTTCCTGTGCCTCTCCCATTTTTTTTAAATGTGTTTTGTTAGATATTGCATCCAAACTTGAATTGTCAGGTTAGTTACTGCCATCAGGGCACTGTTAATCTCACTGAGATATATCTCTCTACAGAGAGACTTCGATAGATTGGATCATTGGGCCAATGTTAACGGTGTGAGCTTCAACAAGGCCAAGCGCCAGGTCCTGCACTTGGGCCACAATAACCCCATGCACTGCTACAGGCTTGGGGGAGCCTGACTGGAAAGCTTCCTGGCAGAAAAAGACCTGGGGATTCTAATTGACAAGCGGCTGAATATGAGCCAGCAGTGTGCCCAGGTGGCCAAGAAAGCCAATGGGATCCTGGCTTGTGTTAGAAATAGTGTGACCAGCAGAAGTGGGGAGATGATTGTCACCCTGTACTCAGTACTGGTGAGGCCACACCTGAAGTATTGTGTCCAGTTCTGGGCACCTCAATACAAGAGAGACATTGAGGTGCTGGAGTGAGTGCAGAGAAGGGCAATGAAGCTGGTGAAGGACCTGGAGAACAAATAGTATGAAGAGCAATTGAAGGAGCTGGGACTGTTTAGTTTGAGGAAGCGGAGGCTGAGGGGAAACCTCATCACTCTCTACAACTACTTGAAAGGACATTGTAGAGAAGCTGGTCTCTTCTCACAGGTAATTAGTGATAGAACAAGAGGGAAAGTCTTCAAGCTCCAATAGGGTAGGTTTAGACTAAACATTAGGAAAGAATTTTTCACAGAAAGAGTGGTCGGGCATTGGAATAGTCTCCCCAGGGAGGTGGTTGAGTCACCATCCCTGAATCTGTTTAAGAGTCGTTTAGATGTGGTGTTAAGGGATATGGTATAAGGGAGAACTTTGTAGAGTATGGTAGACGGTTGGACTTGATGATCCCAAAGGTCTTTTCCAACCAAAATGATTCTATGATTCTATATCACAGAATGTCTTACAGTAGCACTAAGCTTTAGATGTGTGGCCTGCACCATACTGAACTTGTAGTATGCACAGCCTGTAATTGAAGAAAAGGAGGCACGGTCATTGTGGAACAAGTCATTTTTCTTCTCCTGTACTATCAATTGTTACGGGTTATTTATCACTTAATGGCTCTGCAAATCTTTTTAAGTCACCCCCTCTACTTTTGCCTGGCAGCTTACCAGCCAATGAATGAGCATCTTGATCTCCTTCAGATCTGTAGAGTGTGCCAGGAAGTCATGGTACAGAGAATGCACAATAGAAAGACTCTGAGCAAGTTTCCACAATTAAAAAAAAAAGAAAAAAAAAAGAAAAAAAAAAGAAGAAAGGAGGAAAGTAGCATTTCATTTTAGTAGCAATGCAAGTACATACAGTAACTTTTCAGCTCCTCAGGCCTATGCTTAGCACAGCACAGGCTCAGTGGAGCACCAAGTCACAAAGTGAAGATTTGGAGTGACATCTAGGTACGTGATCTCCATCCGGTGCCCTGTACTGCTTGAGCAATCTGGTTTCTCTGTGCATCTGCTTCACAAGAACAGCACAAGCTGGCCTTCCAGAACTAAACCTATATTATTTTCAGCCTCAGACATCCCCTTTTATCTGTTCTACAGTGTAACTAATTGTTGATGACTAGTATTCATCCTGTTTGTCTTACCCAGCATTCTTAACCTTTTCTTCCACTAAGGGACTACATAATCCATGAGAAAGATTGAAGTAAATGGAGCAAATGTAATATCCCATGTTAGAGCTTCTTTACATCCATAGCATAAGATGGTAAGTGGCATAGAAATGCTCGTGAGGTTATTAACCTTTTTTAAATGCACTGGAAGGTGTGAAAGATGTATCCTAAGCATAGTACTGTGCCCTGAATAATGAAGAGACAAAAAAATATTGCACATGCTTTCTTTCTCTGTACTTAATAGTAAAATGAATCTATGAAAAATATGTGATCAAAATGCATACGACTGGTTGGACAACTAGTCATAATCAGACTTCTGAAGACATGTATGCAAACGTGGTGTTATTTCAACAAAATTTTTTGTCCCCAGTACAGAAACTGAGCAGATAGATAGTTTGGAAAGATTATATTTTTTTCTTAAATGGCTTTAATATATGTCTCCATGGAGAGCAATGTTTGTTCATGCCACTGAAAAGCAGGAGTTAGATCATAGAAATTGCCAAGGACCACAGTGATTGATGAATGCATGTTTTAAAATTATTTTTTCCTATTACATTGGAATCAATAAACTCAATACATTGAGGTTGACTAGCTATATCCCAAAATCACATATTTTCTGTCTCTTCTGCATCCTCCAGCAAATTCAGAAAATGATAAGGTTAACAATTTATGTGTCATTTAGATTTGTTTTTGACAGTGGCCTATGAACTGTGACCTTGTTCAAAGCAACCCATGACCATGCCTTTTGAAACAGCTCTTCTGTATTTTTTGTGACAGCTTTGAAAGATAGATCATCATTACTGGAAAGCCTTCCTAAACTTTGAACAGTGTTTTAAAAGAGAGTTAATTGATCTTAAATAGCAGAACTGTATGGATTTGGCTTTCTCCACTAAAGTTCAAGATTTCAGACGTGGTAAGAAAATCCAGAATACCACTGTTAGGATTCTGTTAGCATCCTACTGATTATACAGTGCAAGGGAAACATACTAAGCTATCCTTTAAGATACCAAGTCTCTATCCATTTCAGGAATGTTCAGAATTATAAAAAGGGAGCACTTCAATTCATAAAAAATAAGCTGCAATCAGGAAAAGAGGATTTATCAGAATGAAGTTTACATGTCTTTTTCCTGTTAAAATGTATCAAACTGAGTAACTGTTCTCTATTATTGCTATTTGAGGAAAATTTACCTAGTGATTAGAAAATGTCATTAAAAGGAAAATGATTTGCTGTAAAAGTCTTTCCCTGATAGAATGCGTTGACCTAAATGGTATTCCTCAAAGGTAAGTCAGAGTGTTATGTGATGTTCTTTTATCGATTGTTGATTCTATGTGTACCTCTGGGAACAGAAACCACAAAGAAATGTTTTGAAAGGAAAAAAGAGTGACCTTTTCTATGGAGGCATTTTAATACTATGTGATGCTGAAATAAATAACTGAAAGTGTAACAAAGGGGGAAAAAATCATTGTGAAAAAGTAGGCATTTTTATATAATCAGGTTGAAATCAGTTATAATACAGCAGCTGAAAGCTATACTTCAAACCAACCCTTTATATTCATGCACTCAACACTGGAGAGGTGTGGTAAAGTAAAGTACCACACTTTTGCACAGAAAGCATGAAAGCCCCATCTGGGATAATAAATAAAGTGTTGCAACATTTTCCTAGTTCAAAACCAGAATTTTCTACAGTAATTTTTTTTGCAATCCTCTTAAAAAAACACCAGTGTTTTCCTGGATCTTTTTATTTGTTTAATATTTCAGTCTAAGAGTGTTATTTTTTTATTAGCCAAGGCAACTCTCATATCCTTAAAAGAGGCTTGGTAGATGCTGTAACAGTAGAAGGAAATTAAACTATATTTAGTTAACTGAAATAGCTTGAAGATCATGATTACTTGAATATTTGAATCATGGTACTGGAAAGCTTATTTCTGGCCATCTGTCAGGGTGACTTATATATGCTAACTTATATACAAGACTTACAGGGAGCACCATGTGACTTATTCTTCATCAGTTTCTTTATGGTCTAAAGAGAACTAAACAATCCATCCTAAGCCTAATGTATTCCAAATCCCAAGAGGAGGAAGAAGGGTAAGTGTGGATCTATAGAGGGTTATGACCTCTAAGAGAACTCCAATTACAGGTACTGTGGGTAATTTCTCTTGGATCTTTACACGCCTCGAGACTAAGTAGTTACTATTCTCGTGTTCAAGATATGCCTATATAAACTAACATTTATCATAGAAGTATTCCTAAACATTTTAGTTGGAATATATTTTGGACATGGTATTAATGAATCATAGGAACAGTTTAATACTGAAAATCAAACACAGCAGAATGGAAATAATGAGGCATTTCTATTAGAAGGAGTTTTTGTAACATAGTGCAAATATAAATATATTTTGTTTAGACAGAGTATTCCATCTGTGTTTTGTATCTCGTTATTGCTAAATTATAGTAGTCACAAAACTGAGTAAACTGAGATGAGTAGCTAGTATTAAGAATTAAATCTAAAGATACCAAGTCTTGACAGTGGATTAGAGTAAAGGCTTTAAATCTTCATCTCTCTTTTCAGCAAAAACAAAAAATTCTGGGTTGTTTTTTTTTTTTTTTGCCTTAGAGTGAAAAATGGCTAAATTGTTTCCAAATACTTATATTTTTCTGCATTTTAAAAATTCTAGCTGGAATTAGACATAAAGTATAGAAGAAATGAACAAATTTGCCAATCTGTTCTTGGACAGATGGCCAAGAAAGCCAACAGCATCCTGGCCTGTATCAAGGACAGTGTGGTGAGTAGGACCCAAGAGGTGATCATACCCCTGTACTCATCACTGGTGAGACCCCACCTCAAGTACTGTGTCCACTTCTGGGCCCCCTACCACAAGAAACACATTGAAGTGCTGGAGTGGGTCCACAAAGCTGGTGAGGGGTCTGGAGCACAAGCCTTATGAGGAGAGGCTGAGGGAGCTGGGGTTGTTCAGTCTGGGGAAGAGGAGACTGAGGGGAGACCTTATCTCTCTCTACAACTACCTGAAAGGAGGCTGTAGAGAGGTGGGGGTTGGTCTCTTCTCCCAGGTCACAGATGATAGGACAAGGGGTAATGACTTCAAGTTGCGCCAGGGGAGGTTCAGGTTAAATATTAGGAAATATTTCTTTATTGAAAGGGTTGTCAGACATTGGAATGGGCTGCCCAGGGAGGTGGTTGAGGCCCCATCCCTGGAGGTATTCAAGAGACAAGTTGACATGGTGCTCAGGGGTACGGATTAGTGTTGGGTTGGTGTTGTTTTGGGTGTGGTGTGGGGTTTGTGTGGTGGGTTTTTGTGTGTGTGTGGTTTTTTGTGTTTTTTTTTTTCTTTTCCTTGGTTGGACTAGATGATCTTAGAAGGTCCCTTCCAACCTAGGTCATTCTGTAATTCTGTGCCAGGAAAGCAGAGCTGGCAAGCACGGTTTTCCCCAGTATTTAATTGGGGCTTTTTTGCTTCCTCATTCTGGTAACAAAGGTCTACACAAGTACATAGAATTTCTCCCCTTCAAATTTAGACAACAGAATTTGCTCACTTCTATATTCGTCATTTGTGTGAATTTACCCACTCTTTAGTTTACCTCTGCTGCATTTGAAGACACAGGAAATATGTCACTCTGCCATGACCTAGGAGGATGTCTTTTTATTTTGGGGCAAAGTTTTTCCAAACTTAGAAGCCACATGGTGGCTTTACTTAATGACACAAAAATTGATCTCACTGCAACAGAAGATGTTTAAACTTGAATGTGAAGAGGGCGGAACACATAGAAATATTGTATAACAGTGCATTGTGGTTCAGCTTATGTATTCTAGGCAGGAAGAGGAACAAAGGAGCAGAACTCCACAGGGCAGAAGTTAGGCTGGAGGCCTGCCTGCCCAGCAGATCAATTTGGCCCACAAGTTGAGTAAGCCAGCATTCACCAGAACCCAGGAAGGCAGATCCTTCAACAGAGGAGGAAGGTGGGAAAGGAGATATTCTCCTTGTCTGTTGGAGAAGCAGGCTGGAAGGGAGGAGGAGGAATGAGAATGCCTGGCAAAAGAGAGCACTGATGAGACAAGCAGTTTTTTGATACCAGTCAGGAAGTTTCACAACATCTCCAGGGCTTTCCTGGGTTGAAGAGATGGATCAGGCCAGCAATATCACACTCAGCCACTTGTTCTCCTATCACACCAATCATATGACTACTCTGTCACTAGGGTGTCCCCTTCAGGTGGCTATCCAGACTAGCTCACTTAGGCCCTCACATTAGCTCCAGCACTCTGCTCCCAGGAACATCAGCTCTCTCTGAGTCTCCCACTCTGTCACATCCCAGAGGCCAGAGCTGCCTGAGGAAGAGGTCATCTGGGACTCTGCCTGCCATGGCAGCTGTAGCAGCCATCCTCCAGCCAGGCAGCCTGCATGTTGCTCTCCAGCCCTTGCACCTTGCCTTCAGCCTCTCTACTTGGTTTCTATTTTTTTTAGTGTTTTATGACTTTTCTCAATGTTTTTATCGCCCTTGCTGATGTTATTTTCCTTTAATATTAGTAATTTTCTTTTTACTCTCTGTCACTGACTTAACGTACTTTTCCAGTTTGCTTGTGCAATCTGTTTGCATGTGATTTCTGTTCTTATCTCTCTTTCCATTTGATATCATTGTTTGTGTGCAATTTGTATCAACTAAATGTTTCTGGCCCACTGTGTTGTGTGCACAAGCTGCCAGCCCTCCATGTGACAGGCTCAAACATGAAGGAGAAGGGGAGCACTAAGATCTGTGCAGACCCCATGGCCTGTCATATGCAGACAGTCATGCTGGGAGTGAGAAAGTGGAGGAGGAAGAAATGGCAGTAGATAAGAGCAAATAGGAGATGGTGTTGGGGGAAACATTGAAAGACAGAGCTACAAACTCAAAAAATAGTGAGATGACAAACAGCTCACCTTCAGAGGTTTGTCTAATATGTAGAAGCCATTTGCAGAGCCACCTTACATCAAAATACACCAAGTCTCCGTACTGAAGTCAATGAAAGTGCAGAAATGTTTAATATAGAGGAATCTATCTACAGATGGCTGGAAAAGTAACCTCATTTTTGAACTAATGTTAATTAGATTGTTTTGGCACAAACCAAATCTAATTCCCCCCAAAAGGAGGGGTAGACAAGGCCAGAGGAAACTTCATTGCGTATGATATTTTTTCAGGCACAGCAGAGAGCACAATCTCATACCAGGTACTATTCTTTAAACCTATAAAGAAGTCTTTTAGCAATCAATGGAGAAGGCTCCATGCCTTGAAGAAGGTGAACACAGTTTAGCGTTGCCATACAGATCCCTCTCTCTTTCTATTTTTTCTTGAGTTGTAACTAATGTTTGGATACATCTTGATAACATCTTTCCCATGTAAGTTCCAGATTGCACAAAATCAGGATATTTTTCAGAGTCACATTTTTGCCTCACAGCAAAATGTTGATACAATCAAGACTGGCTAGATTACAGGCAATCACAATTTTTTAAAGTCGTGTTTCGTATTAACACAATAAATCTATCACCTGAGCAGATAAAATTATACACCAGATAGGATCTTATAGTTTATTTGTTTACAAAACTGCCAGGATGATTTTTAGAACCTTATTTCACTGTGTCCATGTAGACACAACTGATATAAGCACTGGATAAGATTACAGTTTTGTTCTGCCTCCAAGAAAATGTATAGCATTCTTCCTTTGTTGGGGGAAGTTGCCGCGGATTAGTTTTTCCCTGAATATCTCCAGATAGGTGGCTGGAGATTCCTTAAGGCAACTGGTAGCAGCTATAAAACTATTTTAATGTTGCATTCATTCTTTTTAAGGTGCAAGTACTCACTCCACACTGCAGGGGCTGGAGGGAGTGGGGGGAAAGGGAGATAAAATGACCCCGTGGGACAACCAAAACTGTCACGTGAAGTAGGAAGGAGGAATGACATTCTCAGGCTGTGTTTGTTTTCACAGGGACTCACAGTGGATGGATGAGTGAGCACTCCTCATCGCAGTCCCTCTTGGGGAGAGAAGGTTATTGCACAGCACCCATCAGTGAGGACCAGCAGGCTTGTTTAGACACAAGTTCTCAGAAGTCAAGGGAACAGAAACATGCAGCAGTCAGTGCCCAGGCCTGCCTTTCCCTCTGGTGGCATGGCCTGCCAGTAGTCCTGTCACTTGACTGGCAGAGGGCTGATGCTGTTGCTTCAAGGGGCTGGTGATCCACTCCAGATTTGTCCTGTGGCCCACTTTCCTCTCGTAAAAGTAACCCATCTGATGGAGGTGAGGAGCAGAAATGTGTTGCTCATGGCTTTGGGAGCATCACAAGGGACAACTGCATGTACTGCAGAGAAATGTCCCTAAGGTGGCTGCTGCCAAGGCTGTGAGGTTAGAGAACACCAGTAGCACCCACTGAAGGAGAAGCCCTGAGAGAACCTTGTTGACCTGAAAAAGCCAGAGACTGTAGACATGCGTGCAGTGGATATGGATATTTGTTCAACAGGTAAGCCGTGTGTATTTTCTTCTTTGGAAAAGAAATTACAGGGCAGAATATTTTAAAAATCTTTAAAGATAAAAAGCTGCAGATTGCTTTATTGGACGTTGAACATTTCCTCTGTATTACAAACCAGAACAAATGAATGTAACATATAGTAGACACAGGCCTGTACCAGTAATTTTAGTAGTAATCTGCACTAACAGTAGTGATCTTCAGCAACTGATTACTGCAAGTAAATAGGGATTTATTTAGCATTTGCTTTCATTGTAGATCTACATGAAATATGTCCTTGGGATTTTTAATTGAAAGTGTTACCAGATGATCCATTTTGCAATTGTTCGGTACAATAGTGAAAAGAAAAGACTTTGTGATTGGATTTGTACTCTTCTGCCCTTAGTCTGTATATATTCCTATTGATTCAGGTAATGCATCCATCAGGGAAATAAAAATGTTAGGCCTTATTTAATTAAACCAAATTACTTTTGTGGCTTTTACATAGTTTTGCTTATTTTTTTTTCCCTTCTGGGAGTCCCATTAACATATGTTGAGCTTTGCATTTTATTTGTAACCAAAAAAATAAGAGCAGGAGATAACTTCTGTGAATTACAGTCATATGCAATCTCTCAGACAGTACAAATCAGAAAGTATTAAGTGAACATCCTTTAAAGTAACCTTTAGCTTTAGAAAACAATCAGAAAGCTGAAGGATCTAAAATTACCTGTCTCAAATCTCTGTTGTCATACTCCTTTTGATACCTCTTTGTATGTTCAGAACTGCAGCTGACTGCAAAGCAAGTTCCAGAATATGCTGGGTTTGGCTGAGGTAGAGCTCATTTTCTTCCTAGTAGCTAGCAGGGGTAGGGGCCTTGTTTTAGATTTCTGCTAAAAACAGTGTTGATAATATAAAGACATTTTAGCTATTGCTGAGAAGTGCCACAGAGTCAAGGCCTTTCCTGCTCCTCACCCCACCCCACCAGCGAGCAGACTGTGGTTCACAAGAAGTTGGGTCGGAACACAGATGGGGCAGCTGACCACAACTGATCAAAGGGATATCCCATGCCATGTGACATCATGCTCAGCATGTAAAGTTGGAGAAGAAGAAGGAATTGGGGATGTTCTGAGTGACGACACTTGTCTTCTCAAGTAACTGTTCTGCATGATGGAGAACTGCTTTCCTGGAGATGTCTGGACACATGCCTGCTGATGAGCAGTGAATGGATCCCTTGTTTTGCTCTGCTTGTGTGCATGGCTTTAGCTTTATCTATTAAACTGTCTTTATCTCAACCCACTCAACTCACAAAAGTGAGTTTTCTCACTTTCACCCTTCTCATTCTGTCCCCTATCCCACCTTGACGGGAGTGAGGGAGGAGCTAGATTGTGTTTGGTTGCTGACAGTCCTTAACTGGAGACAAGGAACAGGTAAATATCTGAAGGAAAATTCCTACACAATATAACTGTCAATAGTAGTATAATCTCACTGACCACATCATATGCAATCTGTAGGATGGAGGAAGAGCTTCAGTATTCTGAAAGAAACAGACTTACCACTTGTAGAAGTAATTCAAATCAGTAAAATTCAGATATGACTTTGTATATCTCTGATCTCCAACACATCAAAAATCCATTAATGATTGTGTGAAAAGTGCTTGGTTCTATATGCGTATCTCTGTGCACCCATGTGATTATAAAATAGGGGAACGTAAGTCGCAAACCTCAATATTCCTTGTTTATCCCCATTCTGCCATGTTCTCGGCATTTCTGTGCCTTAGACTTGTCTGGAATTTCCACAAGAAGATTTAGAAGGAGCTCTAAATGAGCAGTAACACTAAAGTAACTAATTTCTTCACTATATTGAACAGTTCTTACAATATTAATAATTAGATTCTCAGTCGAGATAAACTTTCATGATGCTTACCTAAATTAGAATTTTCTTTCCCTGTGAATCTTCCAAACTATGTAACAAAGAGTAGCCTATTTTCCCTGTGGAGTTTGTTTCAATAATCTATTCTGAAACACACTTTCCCTAGTGGGGGGGGGGGAGTGTGAGGGACGGAATCTCAAATGAATGCAAGATCTTCTAATAGCTGACAACCCTCTCATTTCTGCTTGTTTTTATTTTCATAGCAATTTATAATGGATCTATCAGTTACTCAGGAGGTCAGTAATTACATTAAAGCATTGACTTATTTTCAGTAAGAAAGTGTCTGGAAATAACTGGATAAGTACAGAATGAAAATCTGCAGCATCGTGCAGCAACTTCTGAGCATCCTCAAAATGTTGTAGGCTCTTTCTGACTACAGTGGGCTTTCATTTTCTTACTTGCAAAGTTGGTATCACACCAACTTTGTTCAGAATTTTTGAACCAAATAAATAGTTTTCCACACTATTTGCTAAATGATATAACACTGACAAACAAGCTGGGTCTCTTGACTTAAAAACACAGATTCATTCACCTTCTTAAGCCTTTTTTTCCCATATGCCATATACTTGCAGTTACAAATATATTATTCACAGGCGTTATTGTGTTTCACTAGCTAAGATAAGTGAGGAAAAATAATAATAAAGACTTTAACAACTGAATTATATTCTGAGAAAATGTTCCGCGTGAACACCACAAGAACAAGAATCATCACCCCACAGATATTATTATGAAAATGCAGTAGATCTAGCTCTGTCTGTTGCAGAGAAACTTATGCGCTTCCTGGAAGGATTGAAGTTCCTCATGAGTGGGAGAGCTTTTTATTTTTGCCCAGATACCTGTTAACACTGTCTTAACTCTTAGCACTTCTAAAGAGTACCAAGCCAGGAGGATGGGATGAGACAGTCAGGCAAATCGCAGGAAAGTAGCATGGGAAATGAGAAGTGGTTCAGCACTCCACTGTTGGGAGTGTGCCAGCACCACAGCTAACCCAAGGAGACTGTAGTCCCGATTAGGCTCAGTGCAGTAATGGAAAACCATCAGATTCATTCAGTATTCAAGGTGGGCAGCTGTATAACAATTTGTTTCACAACAAAAAGTTGACAGAACAAATCCAAAACAACTCTGTGTGCATGTTTACATGGGAAGCTATTGGCATCAGCAGTGCATTTGAAGGTGTGCTTCAAGTCCCTTATGCTTTTTGTAACATTTTCAAATTCATTGCTGTCTTCAAGATGACAGGAAACTCAGGTCTGCCTTCCTCCTGGGAGATCTTTATTCACAGACAAGTCAAAAACCCTTGACAAAAGGCAACCAGGGGAACTTGCTGACCTTTTAGCTGCCTGTCTAACATCAGTGCAAGTATTGCTTCCTGATAAAATGAGAAATTCAATTTAAGGGGAAACGTAGCAGGTATTTGAGTACACGCTCATTTTATTTTACTTCTTGGGCTGTCTCTCAAACAGAAAACAAATGTAAATAAACAGGACTCCATCCTTCATTCCTGTGCATTTACCAGAACTAACAACTCTCCATACAAGGGTAATACTGTTCACAGAATCACAGAATAATATGGGGTTGGAAGGGGCCTCTGGAGATCATCTAGTCCAACTCCCATGCCAAAGCAGGTCCACGTAAAGCAGGTTGCACAAGAACGTGTCCAAACAGTTTTTGAGTATCTCCATTGTCCACCCTTCTGTCTGTTCTCTCATTCACTCATTGATGATTACCTCCACAGAATAACACTGTCACTTAGAAATAGTACCTTTATATTATCCCATTAATTTTTGTCCTTAATTTTAGGAAGAGAGGTCCCCTTCATTGACCTCATCCAGTTGTTTCGAATTTTGCTGATTCCTTAACCATAGTTAACCATGGTAATTTCCACAGGTTGGAGGACAGATATAATGCCAGCTTTCCCAAAGCTATCTAGGTTATTAGTCTAGATTTGTGTCCCAACACATCCAACACCTTTTCTGTATGAAGCCCTTTCATCTCCCTCACTTACCCCAAATGAACTATTTGTTTCTAATATGACCAATCTGGAAGCCTTGAGTTTTCACATGGAAAGTCTTGGCTGAAAAATGCATCAGGGGCTGGAACATTTCTCCTATGAGGAAAGCCTGAAAGGCCTGGAACTGCTCAGCCTGAAGAAAAGAAGGCTCAGGGGCATCTTATCAATGTTTATAAATACCTGGAGGGAGGGCACAAAGAAGACAGAGCCAGGTTCTTTTCAGTGATGCCCAGTGACAGGACCTGAGGAAAAGAGGCACAAACTGTAATATAGGAGTTTCCCTCTGAACGTAAGAATTCTTTTTCACTTGGAGAGTGGCCAGGCACTGGCACAATTTGCCCAGGGAGGTGGCAGAGTCTCCATCCTTGGAGAAATTCAAACCCTATCTGTGCAAAGACCTGGGCAACAGGCTTTGGGTCCCCCTGCTTGCAAGGGGGAGTTGGACCAGATGACCTCTGAAGGTCTCTTCCAACCTCAAATCTTCTGTGATTGTGTGATACATGCAGGACATTTGAAGTCAATAGGTAAACTTGGTTCTTAAAAGAAGAGACATGGTATTTTATGCATAGGAAGAAAATGAAAAGGACATGGTTCTCCAACTTTAAGAAACACAGAGAATGACATTAAAAATGCTTGCATTAATATATTATAATTTGGAAATATGTCCCTGTTGCACTCTGCCACCAATTTTTTTGTCTTTAGTTTACTAAAAATTGAAAACATGTCATACATACATTTACATTCTCTGCTTTGGTGTGTGCTTAAGGATGTATACTTGCATATAGAACACAAACTATAGGAAAATTTAAAAAATAAAGTCTCTGATTATTTTGAAACACCAGTATAAGAGTAAAATTGTGTTCTGTTATGAAAAGTAACACGAAAATGTAGAAAAGTACAAAGTTTAATCTTAGAGGCTTATACGCAAGGCTTAATTTGTGCATATTAATTTGCATATCTTTGGTATCATTAGTTTGAATTTACTAAATTGGTCAATAGAGGTACATTTGGAAGATCTTTAAGAGTTTTTTCCCATCCTAATGCTACAAAAAAATATCCATTGTAAAGAGACAAATAGAAAAGATAGAACAAGTCTGTTTGTGGACTTGTAAAATTATTCACACCATATCATCTTTTGGGTTTTTTGTTATTTGCAGTTAACATCCCTGTGTTAAGTAGATGGTGCTTTTAAGAAAATTGGCAGTCTACCTTAGATAGGTATTACAGAAGGGACATATCTCACTGTTTATTGTGGTTGCAGCTTACTGAAAGTAGCTAAAATATACTTGGTAACTAATTGCCTCCCACCAAGCAATCTGTCAAATTTGGATCTAATGAATGGTACAAAACAGGGAGTCCTACTTCCTGCATTAGTTGTCCAGGAATAAACACATGGCTTGAGAGATACCTGCTTCCTTAGCAACCTTTGCTGGTTAAAAGAACCACCCTGTATTCAAGAACCTGGGGTGCACCCTTTAGCACATGAGCACAATTATCTGCTATAGGAAACTGCTAAATTTCCCTGGCATCATTCAGGCCTGACAGCCAACACCCTGCAAAGCACATAGAGCATTGCTGGGACTGTCCCAACAAGCACTGCGCGTGAGGCCAGTGTATTTATATGAACAGAGAGTTTATATACATATATATACATACAAATATATATATATATACAAATATATATATATAGTTGTGGGCGGTTCTATGCAATTTGGTCTTAGTTGACCCTATTTAATGTATTAGCATAGATTCAGCCTCTTATCTGGGCTGCTGGTTAACCAGGGAAAGTGGAGGTATGGCAGAACTTCTGCATGGGCACAGCAGTTTTTTTGCAACAGTCTCCTTTGTCCTTCCACTGGTCTCTCTACATCTAAGAATTTCTCTGCAGTTGAACAAAAACAAAATTCTAGTAGTACTTTTCTTCAGGTAATTAGTAATATTAATATCTGCTGTAAAGATGCATGTGGAAATTGCGGTAACCAGCACTGAATGACCAAAGTCTGAGAAAGAGCTGAAGTTTCTGGTCTTCCTTGCTTGTGTTCTCCCCTCTAGCTAAAGATGCATTTAACTAGGAATGAGAACCACTCCCCATGACACCACCAGCAAAAATTAAAATTATTAGGGGCTATTTTTCCTTCATTCATATCCATGGTAATAAACACTACCATGCATACTCTGTAGGTACAGATCTGCAGTGGTGATTTCTAGACTGAACTGTGAAGACATTTTCTCATTTGTATTTTACCTATGCGGTACTGCCCTCCTTCTTGGGCAGTAGGAGAAAAAAAGGTTTATTTGAATGGACTTTATGGTAGGTAGGAAAAGGACAAGGAATTTTGATGAATGAGCTAGAAATGTAGAAATGCCGCCTTTCTCTTGAGCTTTCAAAACGTCCAGGTAAATGCTGCAGAGATACCACAGAAATAGCATTTCAGATTGACACCATAGAGCTCCCTACTATCTCTCCTAATTATTACATATAACTCCTTAGGACCGACATTTTTCAGTATGTCATTATCATGAATCTTGGGTTGCTGATAACTTTGACAACCAGAATTTGATGATTGAAATGCTGTCTGCATGCTCTGTCAAAATACAAAAAGGCTTCTCTCTGGAAATGAAAACCCACTTCCCTATGTAATGCTGCCTGTTGTGCATTGTTTCAAGGATGATGTATGTTTTTTGGTTTTTTAAGTGACTGTTTCAGTATACTGAAGATACACTAAGGAGATACAACAATCAGATCTTACCAGCTGTTTCATATTCAGTCCACATATCCTGCTAGGAGTGGAAACTGCCCTTTTGGAATGGCCTTAGCTTCTGTGTGGACAAAGACAAAGCAAAATAAATTGTCATGACTGATAAAAATGAGCCAGCTGCTTTTCTGCCTCTTCTGATTTACATGTGCTAAAATGGTCCACTTTGTGCACTGCAGGACATCCTCCTCCACTTACACATATGTTCTGGTACTGTCCATTAGTACACTTAAACTTTACTGCAGTTACATGGACGGAGGACAAGGACTTTACCGGTGGGATGGTGGATCAGTCTGTCAGACCCACACACCTGCTAGCCCTACTGCCATGGATCATCATTCAATCCTAGAAACCTGGTTTCTGAAACATTCAGAAAAATCAGTTTCTTCAAATGTCAAGCTGGAAAGAGAAATGTAGAAGTAATGAGGTTTTTTGATATCTCTCCAAGATTTTTGCACTTCTGCTCTTTGTTCTGGATGAAATTTCGCTACTGCAAGAAACGTTGATAGTCCAGGTTACACGAGCCACAGATAAACACTTGAACTAAATTGTGGATCTGCTGACATCCTACCTATTATTTTTCTAACACGTATAGCCTTCCTTGGAGATCACCAGTCAAGGTTAGCATTACAGAATCCCAGCCCAAGTTTTAGGAAAGTTAAATGATCGCTTCTTTTATTCTCACTGGTGTTTTGCTTTGGCTAAAAAACAGGGTCATATTTACAAAAACAATTATATTACTTACCTTCAAATTCAACTAATATGTACTACTGTCGTGCTGCAGCACTTCAGGGCTTCGTGAGGATCAAAGTAGTTTTAGCTAAGGGAAAAAAAACCACCAAAATTCAGAAAAAATGACTATGCAAGACCACCTAAAAACATTTATTTGTTCACTTACTTTTCCAAAATCATTTTGCACATAGCAGGATTGCAGATAGGTTTATTATGCAGAACAGCATATTGTTTTTCAATAAATTCATATGTGCAGACTTATCCTTTAAGTAGTCATTATCAAGATTTTAGCTAAGCAGCGCTAAGTTCCCACATAACATTGCCTTTGGCTGTTTTGTGATTATGTTGTTTATGGCAGATCCATAGGAAAATCTGAAATAAAACCTTCCACAAGGGTGAGCTGAAGGACCCTCCTTAAAGTTGTAATGGTTGCTATCACTGCGGTGTTCCTGAGTTCTGAATCGTGGGTGTGGGAGTAGGTCAGTGGCCATCAAAAAAAGAGTATTTTGTATTCTCTGGGGATGCAACAGGTCATAGCAGTGCCTGTGATCCTGTGAAGAAGAATAAAAGAACAAAAAACCACAGACATTTCCCCAGAAGAATACAGACATTTCCATGTTGAGTAAAGATATACACTATAGTAAAGTTTCCTTGACATTTTTCTGTCATACAAGAAAAGAAAGTAGTCAGTCATATTTTCAATCTTATTCTTGCTGTGTCTCATTCTGCAAAACTTTCTACTTTCAAGATATCATAACAGTGTCATTACACAATCTGAATTATATCCAGCTGAACTGTCTTCTAAGGTTGGCGGTGGCATTCACTGGTTGGAAGAGTCCAGAGACACTATGCAAATGGTGGTCTCAGAAAGAAAATCCTACACAGCACTCTCTTGGTGACATTAACCACCAAGGATACAAGACATGGATGCATAAACTGTCATACCAAGAGTATAGGCAGGACTAGGAGGACAGATCACACAACATACTCTGCATTTACTGGAGTGGTTGAGGTGCTCCTAATCGTGGTCCATGTTGGTAAAGCTGGCATGCACCTACTTCTTGTAGTTTTGTTGCTGGACCTGGGAGATGCTGGCTTATTCTGCATTTTAAAACAAGCCTCCTTTTAGGCTACTCTATCCTCTTAACCACAGCTGCCATAATACTACTTTGGTCCCAGCTGACTGTCATGCTTGCAGCAAATATAACTGCTTCATGGCATTTTACCTTGTTTTTCACAACTGCCTGGAAGGACATTTTTGAAGTAACCCTGCAAAAACATTTGTTCAGGACGACCTATCTGAGGTGAATTCCTAGGTCAATCAGTGGTGACATCTTTGTCTAGGAGGTGACATCTAAAAGGTATGAAACATGTAAGCGTGGCATTATATTTCTATAGAAGGAACTTACGTAAATATACCTGCTTGTTATGGTCTTAGAAAGGAAATTTCTCCCATGTCTTGCTACAGTCACAGAGATAAGCAGAGATGCAGGGCTTGCCCCTTTAAAATGAAGAGCATTGCTCTGCAGCATAAAGAGGAAACAAAGAAAATCCACATCCTAGGCTTCCTATCCCACACAGTTCCCATGCCCCTCAAGTGCTTGTGCCCAAGAGGCACAGCACCACCATAGATAATGTCTAGCTTTGGAAAGAAAAAAAAAAAAGAAGGTAATTTTCAGCAGATCTAAAGCCAACAGATACAGTGCATCTGACAGGTCTCCTGCTGTCAAAGATGTTTAGGGTTGAGGGTAGACTGAGATAGAAGTGTGTCCAGGAAACTTTTGGCTGGTAGCTGATCCCAGAGACCACACTATTTGCAGTCTGGGCCAAGGCTGAGGATGCTGTGGCCTGAGACAGGGGAAGCAAAGCAGACCCTCAGGCTTCAGTTCTTCCCCCAACCCTCCTTTTCTTTTGTGTGTACAAAAAGAATGAGGGAATACCCTGGAGACGATTTAGAGTCCAGTGATCTATGCAACCTACAGGATTCAAACTGAATTTAGAGATAAATCAAGGGTAATCCAGTGGGTTTTTCACAGTTTATTCTTGCAAAGCTTGTCACTCCTTCATTATATTTATTGCTCCTGAGGCTGGTTCTGACAAGGGATATCGATAAAGTGGACAGATTTATTAATTAACTTTAAAACATGTTTGATATGATTTACTGGTTAATATTTTTTTATGTACTAACAGTTCATCTAGAAATAATATTTTGTCCTAATTTTTTCAGACCCTTTGAAGATCTCTGCACCTGGCATGAACAAAATGAACCGTCTATGTGCCTGCATGAAATGCGCTTTCTGGCAGTTGCCCCAGCTGAAGAGCAGGTTCTCGGGAGACCACAGAGGAGACCCAGACGGCTATACACTATTGATCACAGATGAATGGGCTGCAGTAACAAATCCTAGAGATAGCTCACCACTTTTTTTTTTTTCTGAAGACCTTTTCAAACCTCTCTCTAATCACTGGGTAGAAAGCAGTAAATTAAAGCAGCGAGTTCAGGCTTTGGAAATGCTTAGCAGGCAGGGTGCAGCAGGAGAACATACAGGAGTTTGAATTATTATA
The DNA here is from genome assembly GCA_004320125.1 of Scolopax mira. Lineage (NCBI taxonomy): Eukaryota > Metazoa > Chordata > Aves > Charadriiformes > Scolopacidae > Scolopax > Scolopax mira. The sequence goes on from BJBW01001991.1 coordinate 197,800, forward strand.
TGCTGCAACCTTCTATGTTTACATTTGAGTCATAAGTTATAGAAGTGAGCATAAATAAGAATTAAATATCTGCAAAGTCTTTTTTCTTCTGTCTTTTGATTACAGCTCTATTTTATTTATGACTCCCAAAAGAGAGCCAAACTTCTATTATGTGACATTTCTTCTGTAAATTGTTAAAGAATCACAAAAATGAAATACTTCACAGCAGGTTTTTCCTCTATTGCTACCTGCCTGTGGTATTAGCTTGTCCCTATCCCAGCCCCCTCTTTAGTAGGTGATTTTTTTTTCTAGTGGCGAAGAATCTTATTATAGTTTGTCTGCTTCTTCCTATGATTTTTTCTAAAGCCAGGTGATTTAGCTGTATAAGGTTTTTGATGTTTCTGCCACTTGCTAGGTTATTGTAATATTTTTACTGCTAGAATCTGAAATGTATTAAAACAGAATAAAAATTTAAAAAGAAAATCCTGGCATGGACCTATGGCAAGCTGCATATTGAACAAAGTTAGAGGCTTTATAGGTTTTCATGCTGTGGGTCAAAGCAGCGTTTTCTTGCTTCCATCCACCTCTGGGCCTTTATTTTTGGACCTCCCTGCTCTGACAGAAATGTTCCTCTGAATTTCAGCAGCAGTTTTTTTAATTTAATGTAATTTTATTTTATTTTATTTTATTTTATTTTTTCTTGTATCAATGCTCTCCTCAAATAGATCTTTTCCCTCTCAGGTATTCATACATAGCTGTATTTATAGAATAGTCTTTTCTGCCCTCAGCTTTCATTTTGCTAGACTAAACAGTCCTAAAGATATAAGAAATGGTGCCATGGAGGGCATAAATCTGAGAGTACTATTTCTAAAACTTTATAGGCTACTATACCAGCCTTTATCATTATTTATTTCATTCTTCCCCAGGCAGAGCACCCCCTTAAGTACTGCGAGCATCATTACTAGTCCAACCTGTTTCTATTATTTCTGTAATACTTGGTTTCATCTCCTGCACTGGTAATGGTTGTTCTCATAGCATGCTGTCTGAGCTCCTTGCACCAGTATAAAAACATTTCAGTTATTTCTCTCTAGTGACACTCAAATTCTTTGATAAATTATATGCAGCCATTTTTTGATGCTTTTAGCAACACTTCTGCTGTTATCCATATTAGTCTTCATTTTTCTTATTGCCCTTTTTTCTCTGCTCCCTTTTAGTTTGCTGTTTTGCTATAGATAAAGGTTTTGAATTAAAACTAGGTTTTTAGAATACATAATCACTTCCCCTTGATTTAAAGTTTCTGTCAGTTGTGGCAGTACCAGGACCAGTGCTGTTTAACATCTATGACGAAGACATGGACCCTCAGCAAGTTTGCCAACAATACCAAACTATGTGTGGTCGACATGCTGGAGGGAAGGTATGCCAGCCACAGGGACCTGAACAGTCTTGAGAGGTGGGCCTGTGCAAACCTCATGAGGTTCAACAAAGTGCAAGGTCCTGCACCTGGATCACGGCAAACCCAAGCACAAATACAAGATGGGAGGATAATGCATTGAGAGCAGCCCTGCTGAGAAGGACTTGGGGGTATTCATGGATGAGAAGCTCAACATGAGCCAGGAATGTATGCTTGCAACCTAGAATGACAACTTCATCCTGGGCTGCATCAAAAGAGCTGTGGCCAGCAGGTTTAGGGAGGTAATTCTACCCCTCTACTCTGCACTCGTGAGACCCCACCTGGAGTACTCTCTCCAGCTTTGGAGTCCCCAACACAGGAAGGACATAGACCTGTTGGAATGGGTCCAGTGGAGGGCCACGAGGATGATCAAAGGGATGAAGATAGGATGAGAGAGTTGTGGTTGTTCAGCCTGGAGAAGAGAAGGCTCCAGGGAGACCTTACAGCAGCCTTTCAATATCTGGAGGGAGCCTACAGGAGAGATGGGCAGGGACTCTTTATCAGAGAGTGTAGGGATAATGAAAGAGGGGAGATTTAGATTTGATATTAGGAAAAAATTCTTTACTGTGGGGGTGGTAAGACACTGGAAGAGGTTGCCCAGAAAAGTTGTGGACGCCCCATCCCTGGCCAGGCTGGATGGGGCTTTGAGCAACCTGCTCTAGCGGAAGTGTCCCTGCTCATGGCAGAGGGGTTGGAACAAGATGCCCATCTGCCAAATAGGGCCACTTCTCTAGAGAGCATCTGTGCAATTGACTTCCTTACCTTGTTATCTTTTCCTCTAGAACAAGATGCCCTTTTTTAGCATCTTCCCTTTTCTTCTCTGATCTTTCCCCAGAGGATCTCATGCTGTCATTTGTCCTGTTAGGAAAGCTGGCATTAGAACAGGATTATCTCCCTACCTTATATGTGGTCCTACATCACATTCTTGCTCCTGTCAATCAGTGACTTTTTCATGGGCCTGCTAAGTTGCCAGCCCAACCTGTTCTTCTGCTCAAGGAGTCCTTGAGCTGCAGATCAGCTGCTGCCTGATGGTACTAGGACAGCATTTCTGCCTCCATCGCTGGTCAGAGACCAGTGTTCCTTATTGTCACAGCATTAAATCCTGGGCCATTGGCCATCTTTGCATTCCTTAGGGATAGCAAAAGCTTATTGCCTCTCCTCTTCTCTTTTTCTGAGAAGTAGGAGCTCAGAAGTGCAGGCACAGAGTGGCCACAGGGAGCAGACAACAGGATGCTGCTTGCCATTCCCACAGCATTGCAGTTGCCACACAGCAGTGCTGGTCGCCTGTGGGCATGAGCTGGCTACTTGTCAGAGGTTTCCTGAAAAGCTGAAAGGAACATGGCCAAACCTATACAGGGAGATTGTGTGTTTCATCCCCAGAGTGAGCATCAGATTTGCAGCATAGCAATTGGACTGACTTTATTTTTTAAGAATTGTTAACAAAAAGTCTCAGCTTAAGACACTATTCACTCTTCTGACAGCAAGGACTCTAATGAATATCTGAGTAGAAGCATCTGCCTTTTCATATTCTGTTTAGGTAGCTCAGTCAACTCGGTACAGCGACTCAATGACTTTAGTAATTTTTTTGTGTGTGTAGCATTTGCAGTAATTCCAGTTTCATTAATTCGTGTTTGTTTCAGTATTCTTTTGAGAAGACATTTAACAAATAATTAAATAAAAAGAAAAATCATTCTTAGTCAATGTTCCCAAGCCCCAAACAAAATGCAACGGTTTAGTTTAATTCTGAAAATATAATTTTATTATTTAAAAAAAAAAAAAAAGCAGATTGGACTTTTGTAAAGCTGATTTTATTTTTTTGTTTTGTTTTACTATTTCCTACTTTCTACCCGTTTCTGACATAATTTCCTTCTGACCTGTGTTATAACTGAGGTGAGGTTCCACAAACGATTAATACCCAGATTGAGGTTAACTTTTGGACATGTTTACTTTGAGGATCTGGCCAGATTGAAATGTTTAAAAAGCAAATTGCTGCTTGAGCCTTTAGTTGCACCTGTTCATTCCTCTCTCTTTTGTGGTAATTTGTGGTAAAATAATACAAAAATGTACAGTGTTATGTAAGAAACCTTTAACTAATAATAGATGCATAGGCAGACCATACATGTTGTTAAGCACTGCTGTCTTCAGCGTACAACATTGACAGCAGATGACAGAGAAGAAAACTTGCCCTCTGACACCTTATATCCTCATTCTCAGTCCATTATCCGAAATGCTGAAAGAGCCTGGACTGAGACCTCTTTGCCACCTGGCTGTCTTTCAATGTTTTCTCCTACAACTCTTATCTCCATTCTATTTATGGACTGAAGGGCATATATGGAGCTGTCTCATCACCCCACAAACTTTTTTTGTATCTGTGTCATCACTTGGAAATAGCAGTGTCTGACCACAGGCTCTGCATACATACACAGGACAACAGTAGTCATAGCACTATTTTTAATACATATTTGCAGAGAAAATTGAAATCCAGAGAGATTTCTTCAATATAGAGTCCCTGTTGTTCCCAAATGCAGGAAAAAAACCTGCAGCAGAGAACAATCAACCCCATTAGCCCAAGCAGTAAAGGCAAAAAAATCCCAGTACACAGACATAGTTTGAGTCAAGCTGAACACAGTGGAGTTATTTCTACTTTTATTCATTAGTAGTATGTTATCAGTAAACTCACAAATAAAAGTATATCACACTGTCATCAGCCTTTTCTTAATGTACTTTGAAAATATTCATCATCTAAATCCATTTCTTTCTCAAGCTCAGCTCTGGAAGTGAATCAAAAAGATTACAGAGAGCTCTCCCAGCTCAGGCTTTATCGTAGCAGACTGACAGCAATGCTCCCTCTTCTTCCTGTACCTTGCTCTTAAATGTTTTCATAAGCGAATTTATTGCTATTAGTTCTCATTAACACTGCCAATTTGGAAAAACACATTACTCCTATTAAAATGCAGGCTGTCCACATGTTCCTTTCTGGGACTCGTGTAACAGGTTTACATAAACTCCGTGTCAGTGAATGGAAGAGACAATCAACATTCCTCTTTTCTTGGCCAAGAAATTTCTCCAAGATTTCTTCAGCATGCAAGTTGCAAAAATATAGTTGTAATGCAGCTGTTGCAACAGACAAACCTTGTCTTCTCACAAAGGATATTCTGTGTCCAGATATTCTGTACTTCCATCTTAGACCAGCCTAATCCCACATCACACAAATCTCAGCAGCCTTCCACTGTTAAATGTCTACAGGCACTCTTTTAATTTGGCTTCTTACTTGCATTAAATTGTTCAGCACTGACCCACATAATTGTCTACACAAAATATTTCCTTACCTGTACAATATAGAGCATTGCTTTGAGAACAAATAATTACCACTTGCAAATTACTACTACTATGTCACTTTCATACTTTTTCTGTCTTCTCCTCAGAAAAATAATTTTTAACCAGTTTTACCCCATACACGGTCCTTGCAAATCAGGAAATTCAGACTTCAGATGCAGACCCAGAAAACCTTGCCTCTGGTCTTGGGTATTCACACTGGCCAATTTTCCACATATAGACAAGTATCAGCCAGTGAATACCTGCGTTACAGGGAGGGGAGTGTAAACTGGACCAGTGTGGCCCAGATATACAGCTAGTGTAGCCTTGGCAGGAAGAGGATACCATAATCCATCCAGGAGACTGCTGGCTAAGGTAAGTCTGTCCTGCGTTAATGGTGAATAAACAAAATAGAGAAGAAGCCAGCTGCATCCAAAGCTACTGCCTTGCAAAGTGCAGCAGATAAGTTGTTCTTGCCTCTGGAGTAAAGAGGCAAGGAGCTCTGACACAGCCAGGGAGATCTCAAATTCCCCCGTACTGGGTTGGCATATCCTAGCAAAGCTTAGCATTTCCTTCAGCAAAGGGGTAATGGACATGATGAACTAGCAGCTGTAAATATTAAACCACTGGGAACCTCTGGGAAAATCTCATTGCTGTAGACATGGCTCTTCAGGGCATGCTCTAGTGCCCAAGATTATTGGTCTGTGGTGGGGTGTGGGTGTGGGGCTTAGTTGGTGGGTGCTTTTATTTTGGGGGGGGGTTGTGGGTTTTATGGGTTTGTTGGGGTTTTTTGGGGGTGGTGTTGGGTTTTTTTTATTTTTTAAGGGTTTTTTGTGGGTTTTTTTGTTTGTGTGTGTGTTTTGTTTTGTTTTATTTTAATGTGGTTGGACTCGATGATCTCAAAGGTCCCTTCCAACTACTAAGATTCTGTGATTCTGTGATTCTGTGATTTAAATCCCTGTGTGTGTCCAATGCTAGTAGCATCTCTTGACCTTAAAAAGGTTTTCTTTAAGAGCCATGTTCCAGGAAGCTTTGGTTCAATTGGTTTCAGTTTGCCTTACTGACTACATTAGGAATCCCATTAGGGAGTCTAAGTATCAGAAGAATGAGATTTTACACTGAAAATAAGAGTCCATTATAATTTAACAGTCATGAAAAACGGGGTACACTCTCAAGGACCTTATCCCTCATTGCTCTTGACATACCTCACCCATTTTTGACCAGAACTCAGAGACTGTAAAATGCTACCTGTCTTGTTTGCACTTCACTTAGGTAAACACCAATATATTGGAAACCAAGAGATTAATATTCTGTGTACACAAAATTGAGACCTGACACTCAAATTCTTCCCTTCCAGCCAAACCTGGCAGCTCCAATGTCTTGCTCCAAGGCATGGGACCCTTTTACACTGTTTGCTGCTTTGTGATTACCCCTGGATGGTTGCTTTTTTGCTGTCCTTCCCTCTCTTTTATCCCGTCTGTGAAATTATACTGGATATTTAGTCACCAATCTTCCTGCTTTTGCATAACCTGAACACTGCCCCTCTAAGGATTTAAACCACACTCATGTAGCTATTAACGTGAGTAGAGGGCTGCAGTGCCTGAAATCTGATAGGCAGTCTCTTTGTAAGTTTTTCTCCCTATTTGAGCAATATCAAGATTTTTTTTGCTTTATATCTCTGACAAATGGTATGATCTAAACATCTGAAGAGAAAACCACTCCATCCCTGGTGCTGCTACAAAGCTCTCATAAAAAGATACTGTAATATCAGCCCATGAGGACAGTGAGAAGGCTGGCATCCTTACTGCTTTTAACATCCCTGCTCTGACATGAGATCCTGTACTAGTCTGCGAGCATCTGGCTGCTGGGGGAAAATGTGCAGACGCCCTAAGAGATTAGATATGCCCATCTGAGCTTAAAAGAAATGGAAACTATATGTGACTGAAACATGTCAAAGTCTTCAGCTTCTCAGGGGGCTCATCCCATACCTGGGCACTGGCATTTCAGCTGGCTCAAGACATGGAGAGAGAGAGCTACATAGCAGCTCCCCATCCACCTTCCCCCACCACCCTGTGTGGTGCTGCTGACCTGGAGCCCTGGTTTCTCCGCACCATGGCACCATCCAGAGCATGAGGCAGTGCTGGGCCCATGGGAGATAAGGACTGATGGGTGGCATGGATGGCCTGGGTGATGGGATAATGGCCTGGGACATACCCAGCAACTATGCAGTGGGAGGAGATGGTCCCTGCTACTGCCACGGCCATATCTCCCACCACTGTTTGGGAAGGAGGGGAGGGTTTGACCCTGTGTTTATTGTTATGAGAGCATTTCCACCTTCTTGAATGGAAAATCCTACCAGAGAAAAAGGTTGGAAAGTGAGCTCATACCTTCAAAAACCTGACTCACACATATACTCCTCCATCATACTCCTCTTGTTCCTTTTCTTCCTGCTTGCCTTCCATGACCACAATCATGTTTGGCGCGTTGTCCCCTCCCTTATTGTCACTTCACACACATCTGGAATCGGCTGCCCAGGGAGGTGGTTGAGGTATCATCTCTAGAGGTATTTAAAAAACAGGTAGACATAGTGCTTGGGGACATAGTTTAGTGATGTTTTTTATCAGAGTTAGTTTGATGGTTGGACTAGATGATCTTAAAGGTCCCTTCCAACCTAGGTAATTCTATGATTCTATGATTTTTTCTAATTTCACGTCTTCTTGGTATTGTGATGCAGGGAAGTCTTCCATCCCTTGTTTTCTGTTTTAACATCTTCCAGAGAAGCCATTGGCTCTCAATGTTTTATAATAATTAAGTCATTCTTGCAACTGGCAAAATTCAGGATAACCCAGCAGGGGAAAAGATGTTCTGCAATGCTTTTGAAGAAAGAGTGCAAACACAGTTGCGCCTTCACCTGTTTTAATTATAGATGTCTATCTGTTATATTTTTAAAAAATAAAAATTAAAAAAAAAAACCAAACAAGCAAAAAAACAAAAACCTTCCCAAACTCAGGAGTAATCCTTTGGATCTTACTAATACATTGTTAATATTGCTGCTGTCACAAAGATAACTGCAGAGATGAGGTGGGGTTTTTTTTCTCAAAATGAAGTTGAAAAAACAGGTGTTTTTAAAAATGTGTGGGCATGGAATGTGGGAAATAAGAGTGAACTAAATTTATTGTTATTTGAAGAGACATTCAACATTATCAACTAAAGCTCATTGATGGTCTCTTCAGGAGTGAAGTCTTTCCAGCAAACGAGTGTTTAATAATCCTTATGCTCTCATTTTTTTAGTCATTTTAGTCTGATATTAAATACAACTTGTTCAGATGTCTCTCTGATACAAGGTATGTGTGTCAGTGTTTGGACAGAGAATAATTGGATTCATATCTCTGTTATGCTTTCAAATTGCTAGGTCAGATTTGGGTCTCTAGTTGTAAATTCTTCAATTTTGTTCTAAGTCAAAGGAATGTGACAGATTTAATACCTGCAATAAGTTATTAACTGCAATGATGCATAAGCCAGTGGCACTTTCAGAAATAGTTGTCTATACTGCTTCTGTTTTCTAAAGAAAATAAAATAAAGTATTATCTTATTTCTTTGTGTCTTGTAGTTCTTGTAAACGTTTTTCTTGATTAATCCAAGAAGACCTTGAAACTGCTATGCCCATAAATACAATCGTCTTACTTTTTTATTGCAATAATAATTTTTGTTTGGATTAGTTTTCCTTTCAAAATGATAAAAGCGAGAGGAATTTATACACACACATGGCACTAAAGCATCACTAGCTATAAACAAAAAGTGCCTGTTCCCACCACGAACTGTTTATGAAAGACTAATACAAAATTACAGACTGTGTGGAGAGAAATCGAGAAAGATTGGTCGAATGGGGAACTTTGCCAGTCTGTGCATGTGCTTCACTGAAAAATAGATAGAGTGACCTGTTGACTTTGTAAGCCCAAAAATATTTCACTTTGCTTCTGCTACAGGCTGGTTAGTTATGGTGTGCTCCATGCTTTCTGCCTCAGACTGTTTTATCCCTGCTGTTCCAGGGACCCTGTTATGAACCTGTGAGATGGAAGTTGTGGTTCCTACACACAGATTTGCCACAAGTCCTTGTGGCTTGAGGATTATAACTGTTTATAGTGTCAACAACTGTTACTACCACTGTGGTGCTTGGGGAAAACTGACTACTAGTCTAGACCCAAGAAAATTTATAAACCTGTCATGAAAGCCTATGAGAACTACCTCAGTCTACCTGAAAAGGACACTTTTGCTTACTAAGTAGCATAATAATCTCAAGACATGATGACAATCTATTGTCCTTTTAAGAGTGGTCTCATGGCAGTTTTCATTCTTCCCATTCAGAAGAATTTTTAATAAGTATTAAATATTTTCCTTGAGGTAATCAGCACTGGAAAATCTACCAGGTCTCAGCTACTAGCTAGCTAAACTCTAGTGATGAGTGCAGATGAGGGAGATAGTACTTTATATTTTTATGGTCATGAAAGTATCTTTATAACAATCGAATCTTCCTTTTCAGTTTTTTGCAATATTACACAAAGTAATTTAATATATCTATGACATCATGATGGCTAAGTGCTTTGGCTAAAGTGATAAATTGTAGGAAATCTTGAAGCTGAGGCTGCTGTGCTATCTTTAATTCACCATGTTGTGTCTAGCTACAGCCGGGATCCCAAAGCAGTGGGGAACATTCTATACCTATAAATCATGACCGGTCATATGCACACTTATATCCTCACTCTTATGTTGCTATGAGAATCACTTTCTGCTGTTTTAGGTACCCTTGGCACTTCTGATGGTTTATGAATAGTTACTTTTATACCAAATGATGTACTCTGCTGTGACACTGTGATCAGAGACATTTTGTCTTTCACACAGTATGCCAGGTCATTGCACAGGCCACCATTTATTAGTGGTGCCAACAGCCAGTATGAAAATAGGGAATACAGAGGATGTCAGAAACAATAGCAAAAGAGTTTATTAAAACTGCTTTAATATTTTGCATAAACAAAATCTGTAGCTGCTCTGGGGAGGCAATGTGGACCGGAGTCCATAAGGAATGATAGAAACCTATCAATGAGTCGATTTTGATGCAAAGGTCCACAAAATGCAGGATTGGGAATTACCAGAGTGAAACAACAGGGAGCACGCAGTTCAGAAACTTGCTACTAGGATCCTTCTGTTGCTACTTTGTACCACATACAAAGCTGCAGTGGTGAACTTCATAATCTAAAAGTTGTGTTTTGTTGTTTGGGTTTTTTTTCAAAGAGTAGGGAAAAATCCAGTAATTTGGGAGGTATGGCCAACTGGATTGAAATTAATACAGTAATATTGAGGGCCCAAATTTTGTTTCTTAGAACAAAGTAGCAAAGCCCAAGTTGTATCATGGTAAAAATGTTGAAACAGGCTTTCATTTCATACTTTTTTTGATGTATTGAAGGTAGTTTTCATGATGTCATCCAGATAGTTTAAATAAACTGTTTGCATATAAGGTTAACAAGCTGCAGTGGCAGCAGGGTCTGTGTGGGATTATATTAGAATTAATTTGATCAATTACTTTTAGTTCCAGAGGTCTCCAGATGAGACAGAAGCCAGCATATGCAGTTTGGCAGATGAAGAATCAGTACAGTCAACACATGCCGTGAAGGTAATGAACATTCTTTCAAACTTCATTTTTCATCCTGAGCAGAGAAGACAACTAAGCCAAGACACTGCTGCTCAGAGCAGCCAAAATGATAACCATAAATAATCATAATAGAAAGCCTATGGCTTAAATGCAATTGAGAAGGATAAAATAAGTATTTTGCCATTAAAATGATGTTGTTAAACCTGGAATTTTCATTATGATTTGCCCTGAGGCACATGGAGATTCCTCTACATTGAGATGCAGCTTCTGAATTAAAAGATTGTTGAGCATTTTCTTTTGATAAACTGCTTGCAAAAAGAAGCTGGTATAAACAACATTTAGTCAGATAAAGAGAAATCTCTATGGCAATCTGTTTCATTTCCACAGATGAACTGAAACTCAGGAGGATCAATTCTGCTGGCCAGCTCTCGTGGAAGTCACTGGGAGTCACACCTGTGGAAGGATGGCGTGGGCTCAATACTGTCTGGTGATCATACTTTCATATACACGAAACTCCTGGTAATTCATTAGGAGTTTTAAACTGTGTTAGAACTATAAAATAGGACCACAGGCTCTATTCAACAACAGCAGCAAGCTGCCTGCAATCCATATTCTGAGTTTGTTTCATGCTAATTTATGATATTTGTTATTGGCTTGGAATTTATTAGAATCCAAGCATAACCAAAATGACACCTTAGTTGAAATTGAAAATTGTGACTACAAACACAAAAAAATGTAAACTTTCATGCATTTAATTATACATATACATTCTATTTTCTATCAACTTTTTTCTTTCTTTCTTTTTTCTTTCTTTTCATGGTTTTCAATAATAATTTCTCTGTATGAGAAAACTTGATGTACTTGCAAGTCATCCATAGGCCCATGAACCAAACAGTTTGATTCTTTTTTTAAAACAAATATAATAATATTGCTCTTCTAAAAGAAGGCTGTTATATACTTGATTGTCTAGGTGTATATTTAGAATGTTGTATTTATATGAGAATCTGATATAAATTTTCATTTAACTGTAGGTGCACAGTTTCACATTGAGCTAAAATTGTCAGGTGGCTTATGGTGGTGTATGTGTTAAAAATGTGAAAGTTCAGGAATCGTGTTGTAAGATTAAGACAGAAGTTAATACAGTTTAATAAAATCTGTCTTCATTATAAATCTGATGTATCTGTTGGAAAAGAGAAACAGTCTGATTATTTCAATGCAACTTTTTAAAATTAACACTTATAAGTAAGATGGTGCAGAAATGAAACACATTTGCTCTGCTCAAAATTTTGTGGATCCAACTTGCTTATACCTTCAACTTCCCCTTTCCAAAGATTCTGTGATAGAAGTGTTTGCAACCCAGTATTTTTTTATTTAGAAGTAGTTTGACAACTTTAACTTTTATTGAAATATGAAAGATAGTTAAGTTCACTGCAAGCCATTTTGTTCTGATTTTTGTATTCTGAGGTTTACAGACTTCAGTGTTTTCACTTTACTTGCATGAAAACAAATTTCAGTGGACTAGTTTCTGATGAAACGTCTTGTTTCTCTTCGTCTCATTATAGTCTGCTCATCCATATGCAGCTGTCATCAAGTGATTTGCTTCGTTTATACCTGTTTCACAGTCATTTTATACCATATTTCACAGTCATGTAGCTTTGCACCTTGTTACCTTTGAACAGAGATTCTGTGCAGAAACCCAGCAGATCTCCTGGCACGTTGAGTATCGTCATGTAAATTTGAATCTGCAATGTAAGGGTAACGTGGTATTATCCCTGTCTTCTTCCTTCACTTCTCCCACTGTTTTTTTAATTGTTCTCCAAATAAATGTTCTTTCAAGCCTCTCCCAGTTGCAGCTCCTCATAGAAGCAGCAAGCTGTACATAGCACAAGCATATGCAGCAGTGTGTGGCCGTAAGGTATACAGCAAACCAGGTCATTAAGATTTGCAGTTTGCAGGGAAAGCAAGGAACTTGGTGTGTAATCAACACCCACAGTTCATTAAATGCCTCTTGGTTGTCATAAGTGATGTTGCCTGTCAAGTGGTAACAACCCACTGCAGTCAATTTTGATAACATTATTTCCCTATCAAAAATTTGGCTATCACAGATCTAATGAAATGTTGACAGTAGGTGGTTTTAAATGTTTTTAGTGTTCGGTTACTGGATGATACCACCCACAAGAGGCAGTTGCTTTTACTGTAGCTATTACTAGACAGGAGACTCTACCTTCACCCTGCAACCACAGCATTATTGGCTGTCAGCATATGCTCTTTTAGGCTGTCTGGTTTGCTCCGTTTTTTTCTGGATATGTAAGAATGCGCATCTGAAGAAAGGCTCATTGACTTCAGTGAGATTTAGAGTTTATGTGTCTGGGAACACTCAAAAAACCTAATTCAAAGTAACTAAAAGTGTGAATTTAAAGTTGTGATTACTTTAACTGCATTATGTGCACGTTCTCATTCAAAATTAAAGTGGCCCTAATTCGATGTAACTACATTTACTTCCAAAGTAAATTAATACATTCTAAATGAGAGCTGGCTACATAGAAATTTAATGTGGTTTAGCCAATCCATTTTTAAAGTTAATTCAGATTGATTTTTCTGCATGTTCTAGACAAAACCATCAGCTCTTAAATCAGCTCCGAAATGGAATGTGAAATCCTATTTCATTTAGGTGTGTAGTCTAAATTGTTACTTGCTAGCTCCTCTAAGGGTTATTACAGCCTACTCTCTATACATAAATATATTTTTTAGGAATTAAAATACTGCTTTTGTCATTGGAAGGGTTTCTACATTATAATGCCTTTGCAATGGAGGATTCCTACAGGAATGCCACTCACCCTCTCTGGACCTTAGATCAGTAACTACTGAGTGGTTTTAAAATGTATGTTTTCATGTCCAGCTTTGAGAGCTGTTATAACTCTTCAGAAGGAGAATAAATTATCAAAATTTATTTTTTATTTAAATTAAATAATTTTTAATTATTATTATATCATGAACCAATGTGGAACAGACATCTGGGCCATAAAGAGCATGTGCATAAAAGAAGGCATATGGGGATGACTTAGAGAAGTTATTCTGAAGTTAATACAGCATATATACATACAAATCAAAGCTCTTCCTAAAGTAAAAAAATAATAGTTGTGGACTATGATGTGTAACACCAAAGATCCACATTAACTGCTGAGCCACTGTCAGAATATCACACACTTTTTTGCTGACTCTCCTAGTAGCAGAATGAAATGTAGCAAAAAAGATGATCACAGATGATTCTAAATAACAGCCATCTCTATTAATACAGAGTTAGTTAATGGTATTTTCTTAGAGCATGTTATCATGTAGTATGTTTCACCCCGTTATCAAATTCAGAGCAGGAGAGGAACTATTATTTTTTACAAAGTTGAAGCATGCTTTATTCTTTCAGGGAGAAATGTTATATACCATTAGTTCATCATTAGCTCAAGCAATCCCATTTGTTAATGGATTGATAGATGGACAGAACAATATTTATTACATGTATAACATGTAAAGATAAGTTAGAGGAAAACTTATGAAGTGCTCAATGAGTTAGTATAATAAATTTTACTGGCAGTCAATAAAGATTTGTGCCCCTAACCTTCTTGGTGATTTTGATGAGAAAGTAAAGATATATCTGCCTAGGAAAGTGCAATTGTACCACATCCTAGTATACCGCTTCTAATCTAATTAAGCATCCCTTGAGAGTTTCTTTTCTGATAGCACACACTAAGACTGTGCTGCTACAATGATATTGTTATCAGTGCTTGCTCTATGAGGCTGGTGTAGATAAAACTATCACATGTTATAGTCATACCTTCATTTTGTTGTGTAGATGAACCTGAAGAGAATAAAGCCCATTTGAAAAACTAATTACTGTCTAAATTAGATTAAAAAATGTAAAAATGGGGAATGTGAATTTTAGTATTTAAAGTTTGAATTATTAAATGTGGGAAAGATTGTTCTTCTGGTGTTTAGCTTGTAAGAATACTTGATTTTATTTGCAGCTAGAATAATTTACATACTTAGATTTAGTTTACAGGTATGAATTTATCCAGGGTTAATACTTTTTCACAATTTTAACATCTGGTTTTAAAATCTTGACATTTTTTTTTCAGACTGCTTGGTACTTCAGAGATCTAAAGGTACTAAATCTTCCAAAAATCAAATATATAAATGCCCAGAAAAGTGTCACATGTTTAGATCTAAAGCAATCTAAATCTTATCATTCAGCACTGGCCTGTTAAGCTCTCAGTGTGTGCACCAGCTGCATTCAGAAACCAAAGCCAGTAACTGTGGTTTCAGCACTGCATTTGCAAACCTGTTTGTGGCTATCTGTGGGAGAGATATTAAATGTTTAAGGGACTTCCTAACATTCCTTCTGAAGTCTCATAGGAGTAGGAAAAATTAAATTATTTATAAAAAATAATATACAGGTGATAAACCTGCTATTTACATTCAAGTCATATTTTGGGTCCTATCCCAAAGCTCCTCATGGTATATATGCTTTCTCCAGAATTCATTCTGATAAGATGTTGATAAGATGAGGGTAATTTAATACACAATGTAACACACTAAACAAATGACAGAGCTTTAATTAACTATGGAGTAAATTGATCCAATTTTCTATTTGGTAAAGGCTATTTAATATTCCTCCCTGAACATATAAAGATTTCTCTGGGACTGTTGAAACAAAATATTAATAAGTAGGGTGCACTCACTGACATGTCTAAACAGCACTCCCAACTCCATGACATAGGTTTATTTAAAGTACTGTTGGTCGCTTGGTCTGCCAAGCGTATGGCTGTATGAGCAGTCAGCATGGTCTGGAACAAAGAAGGTTGCAAGCCTTATACCTAACATCTACTGTATGTGAGTAAGCTGTAGTTAAGCTGCAATAAAGATGTAGAATAGAGGTTGGCCTCAAAAGCACATTTGTGAAACCATGCCTGCCGTTCTGATGTGGAGAACACAAAGAGGTCGGGGCTGGCAGACCTCCCATGGGCAGCTGGCAAATGCACCACACCATGGTGGCAAAAAGGGCTCCCTGAGCTCTCCCTGAGCAGCATCTTACTCTTTTAGTGTTTAGACCCTGCTTCGATGCCAGGGTGTTGACTTAGACCACTGCCAAAAACAGTGATTTGTCGTATTAGCACATACTATGGGACTGAGCTCAAGCTGACATTGCATCCCTGAGGGACAGGAATGAACCTCTTCTGCTGTGATGGCATGGAGTAAAACTATCTATCTTATGTGACATGTGAAGTGTAACTACAGAGTAAGCCCTTAGCAATGACAAATTAAGAATGAGGAACCCGTTCCCCTCAAGGTCAGTGGAAAAAAGGTGCAGATACTGAACTTTGACTTGACCTATTATAAAAAAGGAAATGAAGATGTATTCCTCCTATCTCTGGCATTTATGAATAAAATTCAGGCCTAATTACCATTCTTCAAAGAGAATTAATCAGTGGGATAAAACTTGTTTACATCCAATCACATTGCAAGCAATAATTTGTTCCGTTTGTCTCATCTTAAACACTGAACTCAACAATGTAATACGTGAATGGCTTGCAATTTTTGAATCTTAAGTAGATTTGGAGGCAACTCCATGAAACAAGGAACTCTTTTTAAGGTCTCTGCTCCCTTAGTCATTTGGGAAGCATGCATATACATTGTACCACCAAGGAGTACTCTTTGATAGCAGCTGTAAATGCTCTGTCCTTCAGTTCCCTGGCTTTTGGCCCCGTGAAGGGTCTGGCCCTTCCTGGCAGGTTCTCACCACATTTCTCTGCTGCTGCTGCAGCTGCTCTGAGCTCCTGGCCCTCTGACAGGAAAGGACTGGGGGTCTTACCTTCTAAACTTCAAAAGCACATATGTTTTTTTTACCTCCAAGAAGACACAGCAAGTGACTTCTGATGGGTCTGCTTGCTCCTCAGTATGCTCTTTCTTGCTGACCCTCTTTTCTCTGTATCTTGTGTGTACATCCCAAGTTCTCTTCTGGTATAGCCAAAATTTAAAAAAAAATGTTCAAGAGGGTATTTCTAGACTGCTCTACAGCACCCAGCCTCCCTAAGAACCTTTTATTAAGGGATCCCTCTCCAGGCAAATAGTTTATTCTGTGTCAGAGGGTTTCATTCCTGTACTAAATGGTAAGTTCTTCTCCTCCAGTAGAAACCACAGCATCTTGCTGGGTGCCAAGTTAATTTTCAAATCCTAAAGTTGGCAGCAATTAGTTTTCACTAGCCTTTTTGCTGCTTTTCAGGATGGGAGTCATTACCCAATGTAATACAGTAGTCCCTCTGGTAGCAGGTTCTGTAACAATCTTCTATCCAAGTCGCAGCAAATCTTCCACAAAGGTATCTTATAGTACTTAGGGTGCCCAGTCATAGATAGCAAGTCACAGCTCTTTTGGCACTGGGTGAGTACATATAGCACAGAAAGATGTCCACTGCCCTTAGACATGTATGGTTTAAGACAAGAAACAATAGGTAGTTTAAATAAATAGAAAAGACTAATGAAATAGCACACTAAACCTGTAGCCATGAGACATTAAAACAGAACTAGAAACATTAAAATTCTGTTTTTCTGAAGGTCTTTGTGACATCTGGATGGTCAAGAGGCTAATGTTGCAGTTTACATAATTCCTGGCTAAAGAAATGGTAGAGGGTCAGCTCTGTGGCAGAGCAGACTTCATTAAACATGAGGCTTCATTTAGGATACTGTAGCCACACTCTCCAGCTTCCCTTCTGTTAGGAAGTCTGATTTTTCTCTACCACTTTTCAATCATTCACAAATTCCTAAACACCAAGAACAAAAACTTCCCTGTATTGATTTTTAGTATGATTCAAAACTCATCCAATGTATTTAGACAAACAAGCACCAGTAGGAAATCAGATTTAAATAATAGTCTCTAATAGTTGTGTTTCATATATACACTGAATTTTTTTAATATGACAGCTCTACTGATCCACATAGAATTTTATCTGGGCATTGAAAGAGATTTCTAAAGTTTTAAAGATGTACGCATGCTAGATGTACATTTTCTGACTTCTTAGGTTTCAGTGTTAAAGCTGGTAAGAAAGAACACTCAAGTGTTTCCTCCAAAGTAGCAGCACAAATACAATTTTATTTTATTCTTCTTCAACGTGCATGTATTGATTTTGTTCAAATTTCCAAGAAACTATTCATAAGAGGACAGCATATTTCAGCCTAAAAGGTTAAGAATTTTATATTGTTACAGGAAAATACGTCTCCAATTAAAGACTGCTTGGGAGTTTATTTGTCTTAGAAGAACTCCTTCTCCAAGATGTTTGCAGATGGGGAAACATATGTTTGCATGTGTCATATACAGCACAGGCTTGGAAGGTTACCTACCTAGTAACTAGTCAAGGACTAGTCAGTCAGGTCTGAATCCTTGACTGTAGCTGAAGAATATAACCAGTCGTTCAAAGGAGCTGATGGTCTCATTAGGGTGACCTGTAAACTTTTGCATTTTGGACCAGGCACCTAACAGCATTCTTTCCTGGTATTTCTTGAAGATGAATTAGCTCCTAGCAGACCTTAGGGATGAAGAGAGTAGGCAAAGATTGTGGGCACAAACACTGCCCAACTTTGTGGGCCATCGGCCAGCCAGAGACTGTCACCAGAATTTCTCCACTCCGTGCTGCCAGATCGTGCTTACACCTGGGCACCCCGTTTGTAACAGAGAAATTTGCCTTTAGGAGGCCATCTGCACTGAGAGTGGAGCAATAAAGACAGCTTCTGTAAAGGAGAAATGACATTTGTCTCTGATACTGCTTTTGTTCTAGGCCAGAGTCATGCAGCAAGTCTTAGAAGGTGTAGAGTTATATGGCAAGTTGACAGCCTCAAAAAAGGCCCTCTCTGCCTCAGTCTTGTTCACTTAAGACTGTAAAGACTTTTGGATGGAGCCAAAATGTGTGGTGTTTTTACAGGACCTAACCCAGTGGGCTCCCAGCTCATATATGATATTGCATTACAAAATACTAAGTTATTTGGTTATATTATTATTATTATTCAGTGGGTGCCAGAAAGAGCAAATGGTGCTTTTGAAAAGCCCCCCAAAAGTTATTCTAGCTCTGCAGTGTTGCAGTGTAATGAATAGCCACTTTCAGGCTAGTCAGAAGTCTAATTACAGCAGATTGCAAGCAGACAAATGAATTTATCTGTGGTCTCAGTTTGCAGTTCAGGCACATACATGCACATTGAAGTGTATGATGAATGATGATGAATCCATGATCCCCTTCTATATTCCCTTCTCAAAGCATGGGATTTGATATCTGTTCAAAGCACAAAACAGAGGATAAACAAGCATCAGTCTTTTTTAACAAGAGAAGTTCAGTAAAGGGAAGCAAACAAAATCTATCTTCAAGTTAAGCTACCCATAAAAGAAACAAATTTAAACGTTGAGCTTTTGAGAGAAAGCAGTGAGGAAAAAACTAACCTTAGGTATAAAGAAAAAATGCACAAACAAAACAAAACAACAAAAAAAAAAGCGGAGTGCATCTTGACAGAGTCATTTTGGAGAGAAAAAAAAGGGAAAAACAGATGAAGGATAGAATCGCGTCACTGTACCCTCCACAAACAGACATAGATAAAACAGCCTGTTGGCTCCAAAAACCACCTCTCTCTCTTCTGGAGAGGAAAGCCCTGTTGATATCAGAATGACCTTTGTGAGTATGGGGGGAACGACCTCGCTGTCCAGCGACTTCTCCCGGTGAGATGCATTCCAGAGGCAGCTGCCTAACGCCAGGCTTACTCCTCACCCGGTAGCAGCCAGTGCGTTCAGACTGAAGTGTTTTGACAGGTAGGAGGATACCGTGGCACAAAGCCATGGCACCAGAGAGAGGGGAGAGGCCTTGCCAAAATATACTCCCCCAAAGCTAGCTGCTTACTGTAATCGCACATCATTTATTGAATATGAAAGACAGGGGGTGATACAGGGAGGGGTGCAATGACCCTGCAATTTATTTCACTTTTCTTTGTCACAGACAAGACACAGCTGGGTCAGACTGAGGTTCTTATCCTCTCTCTGACCAATATATGCTTTCCCCCCCCCCCCCAACATTAGTTTTCTTTATGCAGACCAATTAGGAGAAATTCCTCTTCAGAAGTTAGCAGCTCAGATACAGCGCAAGTGTTTACACTGACCCAGCTCAACTGCTCACTGACACATCTGTCCAGAGCACTATCCTGTATCTCAGTGGTCTCCAGATACCATAAGGGTTTGCCTTGCTGACCTTGCCAGTGGTCATCCATGGCAGGAGAGGAGATCAACAGGATTCCTCCCACAGCCATTGCAAACAGCACTTGTCCTTGCACAGTGCATCCTGACATTTACCAGCTTGGACTGACTGAAAAACAGTGTTGAGGTTTTTTCAGATACCATTTTTGGGAACGTCTTATGGTATCACACTGAGTTTCTCACTACTGAAATGTACAGCCCTTACTAAATATGTCAGTGCAAATCCAAGCATCAGATGGTTTTCTTGAGTTTTAACAGGTTCATTTCTTTGTGGCAAATAACATTACCCCATGCAAGTTATTTATACACTTTAAGAGGGAACATGCATAAAAAATATTAATCTTGTTAGGTAGCTCCATGTTTGAGGTACTGCCCAGTGTTTGAGCTCTCTTTTTATCCACAGGTCCTTTTGTTTAAATATTTAGTGTGTTTTGTTGACATTGTTAGACTTGAAGGCTCAAATGACTTAGAAAGTTTAAAAGTATACATTCACCTCCTTTCACTGCACCCAAATTCCCTTTCAGTCTCTTCATAATGTACAAGCAGTGCTATACTCCCTGGAAACTTGACTGATTTCATTTCACTGCAGGCAATCAGGATAAGTATGTTATTGACATATAAGCAGATAACAGGATGTGGGCAACTTTTGGCAGGTGACCATCTAGTGACATGACAAATGTGCTGCTTTCATGCCAAGTGCCATAAACAGTGCATGCATGTGCTATCCTTTTATAATCCACAGGGCAAGATACATGGCTAAGACAGTTTAAAGATCTGTTCTTATGAAATAGACATGCTGTATGTAGTCAACATATATTTATTTACTTAATGGTCTTACCTGCAGAAAGCCAGTAACTCTTAATACAAATAGCAGCTTATGATCAGAAAGCACTATATGGTCCTTAATACTTCTATGGCAAATATACCTTTGTTGTTATACTGTAATTTTATTGCTTTAGGTCTGATAATTAATATTCATAGTGCTTACTATTATTCTCTTAGGGAAACACTGCATTATTTCAGTTTGCCTAAACAGATCTTCTCCTTTTGTTAATTTATTCTTTTCTCTTTATGTTTTACAGTGCATCAATACAGTTTGCATGTGTTTGCCTGATTGCTTGATATGAGGTCACAAAATTTCAGAGTGAAAAGTATAGTCCAAGTCTTTTTCCTCATAAATGAAATAAAAGAAAATATTCACCTCTGTATTGCTCTCACAAATAAAAAGGTAAGTAAGTGAAGGATTCTCTCTAATAATAAAAGCTTATAGGGAGCACCAAGTCAGGGATAAAGCCAAACAAGACAAAGACAAATAAGGTAACAAAAGAGTTGTGTATGCCCCCAGTCTTCACAAACTTTAGTCCCAGGCACTTGGGATGCTATTGAACAGTAACAAGAAGTGACAGATTATATCACCTTAAGATGGTCTTTCAAGAATGAAGGAAGAGTAGCTAATGCTACTACAGTCATCCAGGCACTTTTGAATTCCCTAGTGGGTTGGGATCCAACCACCTTAAGAAAGGGCTCTCCCGGATATAAGATGTGGATGTGGTAGAACACAACCTAGACGTCCCTCCTGACACCCTTCTGTGTTTTGTAACACTTAAAGCCATGGTAAAAGATGTCATGCTCAAAGAGATGGAAAAATAAACCCAAACTGATGTGAGAATGTGACCAGGGAAAATCAGTCCAGGAAAGCCAAATCTGACATTAGTTTTGGACCTAGTTTAATTTATTTTTTGCACAAGCATAACCTCAGCTGTTGCTCTGGGAATTATAAAATAATGCTTTTCTTCATAGGCTTTAGGCCATCAATTAATGAATTCTTGGAGATTGTTACTATTTGTACCATATAAAATATATCAATTGTGTCTTCTTTCCCATGGTGTCCAACGAGAGGATGATGGAGCCATGCTCCTGACTGAACTTTAATTCTAATGTCTAGCAACCTAAATCATGATTCACAAGCACTGCTGGTGTAAATGTTCAGAGTACACTCCATGCCAACTCACACTGCTCCTTAGAGAAAAGCTTGCTAAAAATTATATTTCTAGCTGCTCTCTGATCAACTAGCTCATTACTTTCATCAGTGGAGCCTTAGACATCTCTATTCATCTTCATCCCTGTTTTAGCACATGCGGTTGTAGACCTTTTGAGATGGATGCTGCAGAGACGATGTAAGACTGGTGAGAATCCTCTTGTGGCATCTGAACTGGCTAGCAGTTCTGAAAGAGATCCACCTATGATGGGAGACATTATATATAAAGAGAATTCCTGTGATTTTTTTAAATCAGGGAAATACAAAACAGTTTATTTTTTCTATTTTTTCCTAGTTTGTCTTCTTCAAGGACCTACATGCTTTCTTTTTGGTAACTATTATGTTGTCTGTTACTGCAGCTTGTTTTTCTTGCCTACAGAAAAGATAGGTATACCTTGCATAAATCCCAATATTTTGGGGGGATTTCCCAAGATCCTCACTGAAATGGGTGGGTGTCACTTGGAAATTGATTAGAGTAGATCAATATAGATCTTCCATTTATACAAGCAAATGTCAGATTGTAAGTTACCATATGTGCACTAAACTTGCTCTTGTTCCCTATTTTCAGAGCAAATAAATCTTTGCTATCAGACATTCAGAAACGCAACATGTTCACAACTATTTTAATTCTTTTTCTTGCAAATAGGGTATAAAATTAAACATAAGGTTCCAAGCCTAGTGAGTTATGTTATAAATAGGGCTTGACTTTTCTTCTTTGCACATGAACTTTTTTTCTTCTTTTCCATTTAAAATCATGATTTATGAACTAGAGCTTCACAATACAGCTGCTAGTCTTGGGGATCCATTCCAGAACAACACTGAAAAGGACAACAGGTCATCTGGAGCAGAGGCTGTCATCGGTTCTTCCAGCTGGTTCCTCACCTCACAATGGCAATAGCTGCAGAACAATACAGGTGTAGTTACAGTTACTGAAAGAGAGTAAGAAAGAAAAAAAATTGAACACAGAAAGTTGAAAATTGATTACAAAAAAAACTTCACAATAATTTATATTATTGAAATCCAACTTTAGCGTATCTAAAAGGTTTGGTAACACATGGGGAGCTTGTACTGCATCATCGTAGAGTTTAGAAAAATGGAATTCTATTCTCCAGGCAGTTTTCATTAATTTTGAAAATTTTTCTGGTTTACACCAGTTATTTTCTGCCTTCAGGTTTACATTGGGTGTGTCAGCACCTCCCAAGAAACAGGCTGGATTTTTCACTAGAAAATTTTTTTCAATAGATCAGATTCCCATAAGAAGTACCCAGGTGGGAGGTCGGACATCAGTTTTGGCCTGGTTTTCAGTCATGCTGCTGGCATCAGGTCCATGCTGAAACAACAGAGAAGGGAATCTGGTGTCCAGGGAAAACAAGAGGCAGCTGCCAGAGAACTGAGGGCAGGAAAGTGCTGCTTGGATTCAACACAGAATAATCATTGTGCACTTTTATGGCATGTCCAGTCAACAACATAAATGCAATCAGAGTAGGGGAAAAAAAGCTGGAAAAGCCTTGAGATGATTATGAACAATTACCAGCATCATTTCTGTGTTTATTGCGTTTCCCTTTTCTTCAGTGGAAAGATAGCGTGCTGCCGGTGGCTCTTCTGAAGTAAATTATTCATTCAGTTCTCTTTGCACCATCACCTGTGAAGATAACAGAGAAAAGAAGGGCAAAGGGAAGACAGAAGGCAGAAAGCAACAATTCTAGAAAAACGTGCTGTAAAATAGCAAAAGGAGGAAAAGGAAAACAAAACACATAGTTAACAAAGCAAAATGCTGGAAGGGAGGATCACCATATTTTCCCAGGTTCCGCTTAGGCATGCAGTATTTTTCCCACTACCTTGAAATTTTCATCTCTGTTCCAAAAATTAGAATGAAAAAGATTGTATGTTCTAAAAACAGATATGTGCATTTTGTCAGATAGGAGACAAATGAGCATAAGGCAGTAGGATGAACCAGAAATTTCTTGAGGTCCATTCCAACTCCATCTCCTACAATCCCGTGATAAGGCAGAACGTTATCACAGAGAGATACGTAACTGACAAAAATAACAGATCGGGTTGAACAAATCTGAGAGACAAGATCATTTTTTTAAAGAATTCTTAAGAAAATACTGTATACAGGATTTATATTGTGACAGAATGATCTAAGTGATTTTGTTTTATATTTCAGGATTACTATCTTGCTTCACGTGAATTGGAACACATGTTTGTGTTGGATTCTTCCCTTTTAAAAAATCCCCTGTGGCTTCTTTTTCAGATATAAATAAAGTTGAAAAAAATATGTGAAGTGTGGATGAAGGAGGAAAAACAACAGATCCAGACTCCCTGGTACCATTCAATGGCAGCTGATGCCAAACATAACAAATAAGTTTTACAACAAGCTTTACGCACCAGTCACCTTTCTTAAGAAAACTCTCAGGCAAGAAAAAATGGGAGTTTAATTCTGTACCTCTTGATAAGCTCTTTTCAACCATCCATGAAACATGGGTATCTCGAATGCAATGAGAGAATCCAGTGCTTGTTCTTGCATTTATGGATACATTCTAAAACTGAGCAAAAGGAATCAGTCTGCAGAAGCTGTGTAGATTCACAAGTAACAAAATGCCACTCTGAGACCTAGAGTGCCTCAGTCTGCTCCCTACTTTGACTGAGGTTACGTATACACAGACCATTTTTAAAAGACATTGTTCAGACTACTGTGTAGTGTCTCATGAAAGAATTTATCCACACATGATCAACCTCACACATATTAGAAAGTTTTCTTATTATCTGCCCCAAAATTTACCATATGCAAATAAGCTTTTACCTCTTGCCACATTGAGTGAAATGCAGAATGGCTCACCATCACTTTTCATTACATTGGTTTTTAGAACTTCTTATATATTAAATTAGTATCATATCCCTCATTATTTTCTCAGCTTTTCCTCATGTAATTAAACCTCTTATCCTTCTTATTGCTGTCCCTTAAAGTCTTTTTAGTTTGTCTACATCTTTCTTACTGTGCTCTGCAGACACAATATCACAATATTCTTACCCTGGGGCCTGAGTATCAAGAAAAAAAAATACCCAATCTGTCTCTGATGTCTTACATAAATGCCCCTGTTAATATTCCCAGAATGGAAATTGCCTTGGCAGATGATGTCCTCAGGATCAACTTGTGGTCTGCTCTACACTCTCAATTTCCTGATGCAGTTTTGTTTCCCCACAAATTAGTCCTTGATTTGTATTTGTGCGTTTCATATTTGCTTCCTGATTGTGATAATTTTTTTTTCAGTTCTAATAGACCATTCTCAAGTTCTTTAATTTCAGAATTTAATCCTCCTTCAGTTGCTCTCATTTACTGATAAAGCATCTACACAGTTATTAAGTCTGAATATTTTTCATCAACAAAATCACAATTGAAGCACTGACACAGAATAGATACCTGTGGCATCAGCTTACAGTGTCTTTGCATTTTGGTTGTGAAGCATTAACTACTCATTTCTGATATGGCTTCTTGATTCCCTGTTGTTGTAGATGGATGAGACAACAATTTGCTGCCACTTCTCATCAGTTTCAGATAGCTTCTCTGGGAAGCAGGTGTGTCTTTGAAAATGCCTATTATGATAATTAATCAAAGCTATCCAGTGAAATGGGTTTTCAAAGGACAACAAACCACTTCAGGTTGCCAGTCGGTGTTATGCAATATCTTTGATTCAGTAGATTAGCATTTTTCAATATCGAAAAGCCATTTCCTACTTCTTTGTTCATTCAATGAGAACATTCATATGTTCTCATCTGCTTGGATGGACAATGTGTGAAGCATTTCATAATGGGCTATCTGGTACACAGGTTTAATGATGCTTTTCTGGTGTACATCTCAGTGACTTTTGTGACTGAATTTGGTATCCACTATGTAAAGAAGCATGAAGACAGGTTCCAGTTACATTACTTTCTCAGTATATTTTGATGCACACAGTTTCCGCCAATGTAGCTACTTAATCAATTTAGAGAAATAGTAGTCCTTGGACAGTAGAGGTTTGAAGTTAGCCACCAGAGGGAGTTCACCTAGCTCCAAATGTAATACAAAATACCCTGTAATCTCACAGGAAAGGACCATTTCAGACCATAAATTCTAAAAGAAAGTCTGAAAATACAGAATAAGAGGACATGAGTGGCAACCTTGAAGTATGTTCTGGCTATAAACTGTGTTTCCAAGTGTAGAAAGTGTTTCCAAGTGTTAGAAGAGGAAGTCTCTTCATTTACTGAATTAATAAAGTAACAGGCTGCTTATGACAGCTTTGACATAAATGTCTGGGGAAAATGAAATCCAAAGCACCGTTTTTCTTTGAGGATGAAAAAATACAAAATACTTTGACTGAGAATGATGAATTTTTCCAGAAGTAACATGCTCATCTAAAATAATAAGTTCCATGTCAGCATACTGACTTAGCTAAGAGAAATGTATTCTCAGCAACAGTTTAGGGCTGTTGTAAGAGAACAAAAAGCTCACTAGTCCAAAATAGAATTTTCTTCATTTTTCATACTTCTGGTTAAGTAACAGTATGGGAATTTCCTAAGACTGATGGTTTATGTTAATAATTTTTAAGAGAAGTGGTTCTAAATAACATTTACTCTCTAAACCAGAAAACCCACAATGCATTCCTGTCATACTGAAATCATAATTACAAATCCAGTAATGTTTTTCATTTGATTTAATTTGAATTTTCTAATGCTTGGATCTAATAAGCAGTACAATGTCAGCATTTAAACTTTTCATCCATCAGAACCTCAAAGATGACTTTAATTTCCTCTATGTTTTAAAAGGCTTCAGTAAAAATGTATCCTGAAATCCTGAAAAAAATACTTAGGAATTTATCCTGTGTAATATTCAAATAAGTTACACCAACCACTATCTTGACTCAGTATGCAAAAATTGCTTAAATCACAATGAAAGATGAAGATATATTACTTACCCTTAATTCTACCCTGAATCCCTCATTGTCTCAGGGCATATGAAAAAAATAATCAAATGGCCATATCTTTATATACCTGCCTATTTTCTTATTGCCATCTTTCAAGTTACCTTCTGAATCCTCCAGCTGTATCCTCGGTACAAAAACAGGGGAGAGGATACGCAGTGCTTCAAGAAATGCCACCCTCTCCCAATACCCATCCACTCCTCTGCACCCAGTAAAAAAATGTAAGGACCACTGCTAGGCTGCTTCTTGGAGCCTGGAAGGGAAAGAGTGCTGAGCAGGGGTCAGATCCACTTCTTTGAGAGATGCTCAGCCTTCATCATCCTTTCTCCATGACCAGTTGGTGCCTGAACCTAGCAACCTGTATCAGACAGCACTACAAATAACCTGTCTTCACAGGTTCCTGATGCCTAAACTCCTGTGCAAAAGCATTGGTGCCAGCACTGCACTTGCATTTCTCCCAGTCCCCCCAGTCTTCACCAGTTCTTTGCATAATGTTGCCTCTGCGCCAAGCCCTCCTACATGAGCAGCCTGCTCCACAAAATTGATGTGCCAGCCTAGCTTTTCCTGCCCTTTCTTGATGAATATGTACACAGGAGTCAGTCTAGCACACAGACTGGATGATGACAGGAAATGCTGGGACACATACCAGGGTCACAAAATGAATAAACCTGTTGATGTGTTGTCAGAGACAGCAGTGATGGTGAGGACCATACAGACTGCCCTCCTGGTCCACTACCCACAGGCACCAGCACCCTCTCCAGCAGGGGCAGACAAGTGTCCTGTCGCTACATGGGCTGTGCTCCATCCTTTCCAGCTCTACGTAACCAGCTGTGTCATCTGGGGAGGGGATGGAACTTGTCCTCTTCTCTGGACAACACAGATGAGGCAGTTGCTTACTCTGGTCACAGCTCCTACTGCGCTGAGAACCCCAAGTGGATTTTTTCGTGGATGAAGACAGGCATCTTCCCAGCAGGTGTCTATTGATAGCACAGCAGTATGCACTTTTAGGAAGCCTCTGGAGTGTTTCAGTGAAAGTCAAAGAATAACTAAAGCTCAATCCCCACAGGTGTGCAAGTTTCCAACCCTTTTGATCTCATTAGGAGACAGGTATGTGAATGATCTTGGGGACATAAGTTAAATTTTAGGGTAACTGAAAGCACACAGACAGTTGCTGGGCTCACTCCATGCCTGTGCAAATCAATGTGGTATGCACTGCCTTTCTATCTATACTGCTGACAACCTTTAGCCAAATATAGGAACAGAGGGATCATCACAACAAGGCAGAACTACAGTCCTATCCCAACCACTAAAATAGTTCTTCTCCCACATAATAAAATGAATGTAGGGTAAATCTTCCAAACGTCAGGAAGAAGATCATTTATATTCTAAAACATGAAGACTAATTAACTTTATAAATATTTAACTTAGTTTAACTATGGGTGACACTACACCATACGAATGTATAAGCTTTTCTCAAGGTTTCAACTACCAAGTCTATATTCATATTTTTGTACTGAACCAGATTTATTTAATTTCTATAGATCAAAAAGTACTGCAACTGAATAATAGTTCAATCACGAGAATGACAAAATAAATATTCTCTAAACATGAAACTTAATTCTTAAATATTATTCCAAAGCCATCATGTTCTTCAGCACTTCTCACATGTGCTATTCATTACTTATTTGCCATGCAAGACCTATTTAATATTTTTTGTCCTGTATTTCTGTCACCAAGTACGTGGGAGTTGTTTCCAGGCCACCTGGGACAAAATCAGCCAGGCTAGTTCAGACTGCAAACCTATCTGGATCCTGCCTGGGCTGGCAAAATCGCTTCTCATTGCTCATCTCAACTGGTCAGTTGGAGGATCAATGCAGCAATAACTTCCCATAGGACAGAGCAATAAAAAAACAACGCACAATTGCATCTGCTGATAACGCTGAGGGAACTGGGCTAGACTTCTGGGCAGAGCCAGGTGGCCCATCTGCACAGAGCAGGTAGTGCTCCCAGACAACACTTTAAACTGCCTGTTACAACCGAACAGTTCCTGGCATGTTGATCTTGCTTGGTTGTTCACCTGATGGCTTCCAAGAGCAACCACTCCCACCAGCGCCGCAGACAGGTTGGCTGTGGTGAGCAGTCAGCGACTGTTGACAGCCAGGTGAGCAGCTGGGAAAATGTATCACACTGAAACACTACAAATCTGAACACCTTCTTGAAAAGAAATACTTCAAAACATCACATATTTGGTAGAAACTGAATTGGTCTATGAAGAAGAAGGTGGGTTTGTTTGTCAGGAGAAATTATTCAAAATAATTCAAAGAGCTCAAATATCTTGGAATAATTAATTCCATAGGCGGTTGTTGTTTTTCTGGATAAATCAGCTTGTCAGCTGTTTATGATCTATATTCCTAGCATCAGGCAGGAAGTGTGAGGCTGAACTTCCTTCTTCCATATTAATCTACAGAGCTGCAAAGAAGAAGGAGAAACTGAGATATCAGTCCACTATCCTTATATTAATGTGCCAGTATACTGGCAGCCAGAGGAAGAGAATTTAGTGATCTCCAGGACAAACTTTTTTTTTTGTTACACACTAGAATTTTCCTTTCCAAAATTCTGACTGATATATACACACACACTGATGGATATATACACATAGATAGATATATATAGTCTATATAGAGAGAGCATAGATAGACATAGAAGATATATATGGACAGAGTATATATACTCTTTATAGAGTATATAGTTTCTATATACCACATATATACAGTACTTCTTTTTCTATATGTAAATAATCTATCCAGATACACTGAGTTATACATACACACACACACATAGTCTATCTCCCCACTCTTACACTCTCTATGTATTGTTTTAAAGTGGTTTTTTTCCATGTGGATCTACTAAAAGGTAGCTTGTGTCAAAGAAGACATCCACTTGAGTTTCACAAGGTAAGGACCAAAAGTTAGGTAAGGCTTGCTACAGGTTTCCTGCAGGGTCAGTAGAAAGAGATAAGGGAGGTGAAGGTGATCTAAATAGGGATTTCTCTCTGAAGGTGTGTATCTCCTGCTAACTAAACAGGGAGCACAGAAATGAGGATGCTTATATTAGAGGCAATTTAATATCATGCTTCAGATTAGGTAAGACAAAGCTCTTTACAATCTGTATTTAGATGAAAGGGAAAACATCCCTGGACAGAAAGTTCCTCCTTACACTAGTGCTAGTTTTTTTAAGAACTTCACTGGTTAGGTGAAGTTAAGACAAGCCCACCATGTGCCACTCTGGAATGCTCATGCAGAATTTCATTAGTAACACTAACTTCATAATAAGTTCATTCTGAACAGATTCAGTAATTAACTGAAGTGATTTCAGTAATTAACTTACTGGCAGAATCGTACTTGTGACCTACAGTATTGAAATGAGATGCTTGATGCCCTGTTTTTTGACATACGCAATCAAAGCAAAGAAAATGTATTGTAGGATACAACATAAATTAGATAAACAGAAGATTAGTAAATTGCATGCACTTTTCTGTATATAAATTTCTGGTTTATGCAGCTCAAACGCTTAAAAAATCCCTCCCGGGACAGCAAGTGAATCTCAATGTTTTATTTCTGAAGCTCTCATCTCTGTATGAATGGATTCCTCAATATCGTATGGCTGCATGCTCCTCTAAGGCCTTTCCTGAGCTCTTGAAGTTGTTTTCTTAGGAAGAAATTTGAAAATGTGAATATTAAGTTGTTTATACAATATGTTGATTGCTTTCTCAATGCTCTTGAGAAAGTAATCTTTTTTTCTTACTCTGTGTTTAGCATCTGTTATTACTTGAAGCACAAATTTGAAGCAAATAGATTGTCCAAGACCAGTCTTATGCCTCCACTGGATAAATTTAACTGGAGCATAGTGAAATAAAATTTGTCAAAGAAGATGTTTACAATGTTGTAAAGCCAGATTTTGGCTTAACTTGTTTGAAAATATCCTGAAGAAAAGCAAATATGTATATTAGAGATATAAATATATGTATTAGATACTACATTAGCTCTAGTGGCAACACTGCCAGACTCTTCTTTTGAACCACTACTCAATGGACATTTGCAAGCTTTCCTGTTTCTTAGTGGGAAAGCTATAATCTATATTAAATTGATAAACTAATTGTTATAACAGCCAGAGACAGTGCTATTTGGTGGAAATTAATTATGTTAGAAGTTTTTCATTTTTCCTACTTATCTTTTGCCTGGTCTGGGTATAATGTAGACAGATGCCCCAAGTCAGTTTACAGCAAAATTGTAAATGATGCAAATTACAGCTGCATTTGGGCTGTGGAACTTTGAAATAAAGCAAATACGGGTTCATGCATACTTACTGTGCAATTTTCAATGAAAAATAGCTTTCACATGCCCTTATCTTATATGTTCACAAAGTGGAGAAAAAAAATCTCAGTGGATTGTAGATTATGCTCTGAAAAAAATGACTGGAGACATTTAAAACAACTTTTTCTGGCGCCTAGCTCTCTTAATCCATGCAAATGTAAACATTTTGAGAGATATTTTTAAGTTTGAGTGTGTTTTTTGTTTTCTTTAATTTTAGGGCTCTATTGGGTTTTTTTTTAAAGCATCAATACGTGTGCCAGCATGTCTGGAAGGGAGGGAAGTAATTTTTTCTCAGACTAATTTTGGATTGAGTATTATTGATAGTATTTTGAGTCAGGTTAATTCTGCAGCCACTTTGCAATTTTTACGAAGATAAATACCATAATCAGCCTACAAGCCACATTTAAGATTAAGGCTAAATAACTTAGAGAGTCTATAATTTAGGATACGTGCATATGTTTTGGTGAATGAGATTTTCTCATCTAACCACAGTTGTCCTAGAATCAAGTGTCTATCTATGTATGTGTGTAAGCATCCTCTGTGGGGAATGGAAATAGACACTCATCAGGCAACCCATCCTAGCACAAAAATTAAAGACAGGCAGTATTCTAGAAAAATCATCTTTTCCTTTGACTGTAGGTTTCTTTCTGTAACCTACAAATGGAGCCCAATAGCTTACACTAGATTCCTGCCTTTTAGCCAGCTAAGTTACAAGGGGTAAACTATACCCAAAATGTATATGAAAATGCTGAGGGAGAACTGAAGTGCAGGTTTTTTAAGCTTTGTATTGGATATGAATGTTCTTAAAATTCCAACAGTGGTTTTAGAGGGCAGATTTCTGTTCTCTTACTTTCTGCTTTAAAATCAAAGTGAATTACCTCAAATCAACCACACACAGCAGGCTGAAAGCGGCAAAGTATTTCAGAGCATGGGATACCTACATAAAAGCAGATGCAACACCTCCCTCCTTTTGCACATGCATAATTGCAGCAGAGGAATGGCTGGAACCCAAAACCCTGACTCTCCACAAGAGTCTCTTTGGAGACTCTCCTTGTAACTCCCTAGAAATGGCTTCAAAGTCATGAGAACATACAAAATGTATTGTCTCCAGAGTCCAGAATATAAATTACAAATATAGTTCCCTATCTATCCCAAAGAACTAATTTCAATGTTGTCTTTGCCTTTTATGCCTGTTTTATCGATGGATAAATTGGAGAAGGCTGAGGGGAGACCTTATTCATGCTTATAAGTATCTAAAGGGTGGTTTGAGGGAGCATGGAGCCAGACTCTTTTCAGTGGTTGCCAGTGAGAGGACGATGGGCAATGGGCACAAACTGGAACATGGGAAGTTCCCCTTAAATATGAGGAAGAACTTATTTATGGCAAGGATGACAGGGCCCTGGAACAGGCTGCCCAGGGAGGTTGTGGAGTCCCTTTCTCTGTAGATTTTCAAGACCTGCCTGGATGCAGTCCTAAGTGATGTGCCCTGGGCAATCCTGCTTTGGAAGGGGAGTTGGACTAGATGATCTCTAGAAGGTCCCTTCCAACTCAAACAATTCCATGATTCTGGGAATTAGCCAGCACTATATTTTAATATTTTCAGAATGCATATATTCTTTCAGAAAAATCATGTGATCAGTAAAACTTGCCTTTGTTCAATTGTTGGTAACAACTGAAAATTCTCATCCACATTAGGATATTGCAACACTCCCCCACCCCACCCCTATCACTGGGATACCACAGAACGGGAGTAGGCTGCTGTATGTGAGTATCACAACCTCTGCTGTGTGCCAAGCAAGCAAGCAAGAAAATTAGCTTTCTTCCCATAGGCTCATGACTTGGCAGAACAAAACGGTGAACCCAAAGTTTACGTTTATGGTGGTGAGTTAGGGAAGCAGTAACACTTATTTTAGTTGCATGTCACTTGCATGGCATTTTCTAAGCTGCCTTCTTCTCTATCTTCAGGCGTTTGCCATGATTCTCCATCAGATTCTCACACAAGCAAAAAACTTCTCCCTATTCCTTCCTCAAATCTTCTAAACTAAGGTTAGCTCAAGAATGGTAACTCAAACAGAGAAAGACATCTAAACTTTCTTCACCTACCAAGTGATAACACAAAACTATTTTGAGGTCTCATCCTACCCTAGAAGGAGATAGTACTGCTGGCTGAAAGATGTACACTGAGATGCAGCTCTGGTTACAGGACTTTTTTAATAAAGTGTGTGCTTTCAGCAGGTGATTTTCTTTTTTCTTCTGAAAATGGACACTTGGAACACAGATCCTTACTGGGCAACAGAAATTCCCGTTCCATTAATTGATAACCTCTCACTACTCCAAAGGCAAATGAAATATCTCACTGGTAAAAGAACTGGTCTCTTTCACAAGTACAAGACTTCTTTTTCTCTAATGAAATGACTGGCCACTCACTGGCAAGGAATAAAATGAAGGTGACAGAACAAATTAATTTTTTGTAAAACATGTAATTAAATAACCAGATGGAAAGTTGGCTTATGTTTCACAGAAGAACAGTCATCATGATCTGAAGTGTAATGCTCATTTGGCTGACTGGATGAGTGGGTACATGTGTCAAACTCACAGATTTTATAAATATTTGCGTTTTGTGAATTTCTTAGGAAGACAGACTCACTGCAGAGCTTCACTGCTATGTGCAAGTGCAGGCACAATAGCACATTATACCTTTTTTAATATTTATAAATGGGAAAAAATCAAAACTCTAAAGTCATCTGCACTAATTCTAAGCACTCTGGGGGTTGTTGTTCTCTCACTGCACTTAGCCGTTTTCTCACAATATCTCTTAGTGAGGAAATATTACTTCAGCATTTCTTGATCATTTATCTTTTATGACATTTTGTTATTGTTGTTGGGTGGTGTGTATGGTTTTTTTGTGGGTTGTGTTTTTGTTGTGGGGTGG
>BJBW01001991.1:237230-269684 GCA_004320125.1 Scolopax mira
GGGGGGGGGGGGGGGGGGGGGGGGGGGGGGGCCGGGGCTGGCGGGGAAGATGGCGGCGGAGAGGGAGCCCCCGCCGCTGGGGGAGGCGCGGCCCGCCGACTTCGAGGAGCTGGAGGACGGCGAGGATCTCTTCACCAGCACCGTGTCCACCCTAGAGGTGAGAGCCCGCCCGCCCTCGCGGACCCCGAGCCCCGCCGCCGGGCCGGCACCCGGCCGGGCCCTCCTTCCCCGCCAGGCCGCCGGGGCCGCCCTCCTGAGCGGGGCCGCCGGCCCCCTGCCCGGTCCGTGGTCCTTACCGACCCGGTCCCTAGCCGCAGCCCAGCCGAATGCCACGGTTCCGGGAGCGGCGGCTCCTCGGCGCTTCCCTCCCGGCGGGCGAGTGGTCTCGGCCCCGCCGCGGGGCTCGGTGGTTCCCCTCAGGGCTTCTTCTGCTAAAAGGCACCGAAAACTCGTTTCTCCAAGCGCCAGGTCGCCACCTTCCCTCGCCTTGCTCCCTTCCTGTACTGCCGGCGTAATAAATGTTTCCACCTTTCCTCTGCACGCGAGGGCAATTTCGCTGGTCCACCCCCCCCCCCCCCCCCCCCCCCCCCCCCCCCCCCCCCCCCCCCCCCCGACCACCCCTCCCCTTAGACTTTGCGTGATTATGGATGTAAACAACGCTTTTTGATTTGTTTGGCCTCTTTACGAGGGTTGACCTCCTTCCAGTATGCCAAAACTTGTAGAAACTTAACTCCTTTTTCTCATCTTTCCTGCACCGGAGCCGGCGGAGCGCCGGGCCGCGGGTCCTGTCGTCCCGGGGCGGGGGGGGGCCCGGCAGCCCGGGCCGCTACCGGACACCGGAGTCAGGAGAAGTCGGAGCTGGGAAAAGCCTGAAAACCTGCAGTAAATACCTTTCTAAACCGTGGTTGCTTTCCGTGTCAGGAGTCTAGTACACAAAAAAAAAACCCAAAACAAAACAAAAACCACCCAAACAAACCAGCTGGATGTGCAAATAGGTCTTTGTTCCGAAAAAAATGCTGATGTGTTTATTTGTTATAGCGGGAGGTTTTCTTGCTGAGTTGTTGTCGTCGGGTTTCACCTGTGTGTTTTGCCACACTTCTGGAAGTGTCTTCTGGAAGAAGTTTGTTCTTCCTGTACACAGTTGCCCATTTAAAAAGAAAATTGTTCCTGTCCCTCTTTTCCTGAAGAGTTTCCTGTCCCTGACCTTTACAGGAATAGGATCACTGCACATTTCTTTGTTTTACTCTGGCTGTTGACTGTCATTACAGGCCAGTATAAAAAGAGGTTCATAAATGTATTATAAAGTCACTTGCCTTCTCTCAAGTCACTTTATTATTTTTTTTTTCCTTTTTTTATAGAAGCATAATCTGCACTGGTAGAAAAAGATCTGTGGAAAAGTGCTGTGAAGGAATAGCAAATGATGTGAACCTGCAGTTGACAAGAACTATCTGTGTCAATAGACTTCTGTGTGATACAGTGTGTATTATTGGAGTCTTGTTCTGTCTGCTCAGAAAGACTGCAGTATTACATAGAGTCTGTACTGATAATGGTCTCCAGTTAAAGCTGCAAGATATAACATAGATGTAACATTTAAATCACAGTTAGAAGTCTTCATCTTGATGATTAAAAATAACTACTGAAAACTCTTCTAATTGCAGAAACTGGCAAAGAAATGCACTTTGTATTGGCTGGTTTGGCTGACAGTTCTGTTGTGCTGCTTTGTTTTTGCAGACAGTCTATTTGGAAGAAAGTAGCTAAGTAGAAAGGGGAAGCCCCTTTGCTTAAAGAGAAACTTTGGAAAGCTTTGTCAGTAAGGCTTTTTTTTGACATCTGATCAGCTATAGCGTTTAGGGAAGAGCCTGTATCTTGACATTTTCCTGCAAATTTGAAAGGCAAAATTGTGAACATTGGTTTTAAACTTCTCACTAGGTTGAATGTAGATTGTTTAACTCAAATGTATAGGATACCTCAGTTCAGAGAAGAAGAATTATCTTATGGTGAGGATCTAATTAAACATCTATCTTGAGTGTTGCTTTAATCCTGAAGCAGCTGTTTCTGAATGGCAATGGAAGTTCCATAGTGACAAGAGAATGGTGTATTGCTTTTTGTAGCTGATCTTGTATTTGTTTGCTGATACTAGAGGAGAGGGCATGTCAGGAGACAGTGAGGTCCAAAGCCAACTTATATGAAGGCTGTGATACTCTGAAAGAGTTTGCAAGTTGGACCTGTCCATTTGCTTTTTTTTGTATGGTTAATTTCAGCTCCCTCACTGTTTTTTGTTCTCTTTGCAGCTTAGAAAAGGCATGCTGTTTCTTTTTTACCTCTGCTTTGGTTATGCAGGAGAGAGACTATGGGATTTCTAATAGGTTTTCCAAGTAGCTTTCACGTTAACAAAGTCTCCATTTAGAAAATGCATGATAACTTATCAAACTTTCTTCTGACAAAGTATAAATTCAATGTATATTATGAACAGCAAATATGAAATATTTGAATACAGGAAGGCGTCTTTTTATTTAAGTAGAGGGACATTAAAGTGGCTTATCTGTACAGTCAAATAGAGAATATTTTTTATTTCAAGTTGAATTCTCTAATATGAAGAAAAGCTGGAGTTTTACAAATTTTATTTGTGCACATACTAAAAGTTAGCAAATTAAACCCTCTTCATTGTAGAAAGTAAAACATTAAAAGATATCACTGAACTGTAACACCTGGCATTTCTGAAGTGCGGTGGAACATGTTCTAGGACTTGAAGACTTGCATGAGAATGCTTCCCATTCTGTGAATGTAGGGCACCTGTGAAGTCTGGGCACTGAGATGAGCAGCAGCTTGTCTGAGCTGGTGGGGTGCTCATTTCCTCACTGAGTATCCACAGTGCCTAAGAGCAGTAGGATGATTACTTGGTTTTCATTGTGTCACATGTCTAAAGGACTGCCTCCATTAAATTCATGGCCACCAAGTGGTCTTCTTTCAGCTGCCAGCATTGCTTTCATCAATGAGAACAGCCAGGCTGAATCACACAAATGGTCTAAGCCAAGACTGTGTTTACAAAAATACTCCGTGGTGGATGCCACGTGAAGAGTTTTGCTGGTGATTATATGGATGCACCGGTAGTCACCTGCAGCTGCCAGGTTTTTGTAGCTCAAGGACTTCCTGAGTTCTAGGTAGTATTACAATATTAATAATCTTCCATGGACTTACCTGCTTCCTAAATTTTCAAGTGCATGCAAAAAAAAAAGGTGTCCATGATATGCACAAGAAGTTCTGGAAGTTAGCTCTGCATTATGAGAAGAATCATCCCCATACAAGTTTATCATCAACAAATTGCTAATTTGCAGTCTGTCTCCTCAGCCACTGCTAGGAGATACCACAAATGACTGTATGAAAGTCACTTTTGGTGACATAAGTGAAAAAAGCAAAAATGAAAAAAACTGTCAGATTTTTTTTAAAATGGTATGTTTATTGTTAATCTCATGTCATCATTTCCTTCTCCTCCTCCTCCTCCTTCCTCTTTGCCCTAGTCTGTTTCTCCGCCACCTCCCTTGTTTATCTGTTGCACCACTTCTTAATTAATTTCCCTTAAACTTTTCACTCATTTCTGTATGGTCTGTCTCTTGTCTTCTCTAAAGCAGGTGCCATGTGAACACGTAGCTAAGCTGACATCTTCTCATTTCAACTGGTATTTATATTCCTGGCATTTTTTTGAAATGGAAGAATACATGGAAGCACTTGAAAACAATGAGTAAGCAGTAGATGTGTTAATCTATCAGCAACTGTCATTTAGGGCAGGGTGTGTATATAATCTCACTGCCAGTTTATCAGTTTATGCCAAAGATCTGCAGTATGCATTTGGCTTTCTCACAGAGGCAAAGCATTAGATAGGCACAGGAGTGCAGATGTCTTTAGTGATATCCATTGAATTTAACAGTGACAATTATAGAGGCAGCAGTAACGACCCCATTGGAATATCTGAGAGGAAAGTATTAAGTCCTTTAACACTGTACTGTGCCTTTGCAACAAACTGGCTCTGTATCCAAGATTAATTGGTGTAATTCTACTGGAAATGTGCGCATTTTTCCTTATTGTTAAATCCAAGCCGTAATGGAATCATGTAGGCATTCCTTCTAGTGTCCTCTTACTTTCTGCTGGAAATGTTACTACCCTACTGTCAGATCTGTTCTCTCTGCCCATGCTGTGATTTGTGAGCTTCTGTAACCTTGTTTCAGATTATGAGCTGTGTAAACTTGAACAACTAGAGTAGTATGGTGGTCAGCTTTTGTCAGCCTACTGTGTTCTGACTGCAGGAGGCTAGGAGGGGTTCAGACAAGTAGTTGAACTGGTTTTGGGGGGGAAACCTACTATTAAGAGAAGGTAGGATGTCCAAACATCTATAGCTATAATTTCAGGCAACAGAAAATATGAGAACTTATTTCTTCATAAGTCAAAGCTATAAAATATATAGTTATTGCCACTGAACATAATGCACAATAAAAGGAGAAAACTGAACTTGGTACTGGGATGGGTCCCTAGGCCTCTCACCAGAACTTGTAAAGCAAGAAATTTCACAGGCATGTACATTTCAGGAAATGGATGTGTTTGTGATGTTTTGTGAATCATTGATGTCAAGTAAGTTTAAAATTTCCAAACAGCTATATTGTCCATATGTGTCCGTCGGGTTTTTTGTTAGTTTCACCTTCCATTTCTTGTCTGATACTCAGATTTTTCAGTGCACTAATTACTAACTCCTCTGACAGCTATTTTAATCCCCATTTTAGCTGCACTTTGTAGAGATAAAAGAGTAGAGTTGGAGTCCTGTGTTGTAGCTTTCACCTATAGTAGGGTATAACTGGTATAGCTTAATATTTTAATAGTTGTTTTGGTGCACGGGTGCTTTTTTGTGAGGCTGAATAGCACTCTCTGACCAACTGACTGTGTAAAATAATCATATTATTAGGAATCATTGACTCTAGTTTCTGATATGTTCAGGGCTATGACTTTATGGGTTTTTGTAGTTCCCTGTGTCTGTTTTGAAGATAACTTTTGAAGATAAATTAAACTTCATTGCAAAACTCTCAAAAACAAGCTGATGCTACGTTCAAGCCATGAATAATTTTTAAGAAGTTTTTACTCCTTGTCTTTTTCATATAAAGTGCCAGCTGTTTGTGAAGGTATTTAACCCCATCCTTAATTTATCTTGTCTGAGAATGACAGCTGCTTAAAAATACAGAAGAGCCACTGAAAGATTAATAGGTCAGGAAATACCTTACTCAGCTTCTTGCAGTTTAACTCCAGCGGGCAGCTGAGCCCCGCACTGCTGCTCGCTCACTTCCCCCAGCAGGGTGTGGGAGAAAATTATAAGGGCAAAAGTGAGAAAACATGTAGGTAAAGACAATGTAACCGGTAAAGTGAAAGCTGTGTGCACGAGTAATATATAATGAAATCACTCTCTCCTTCCCATTGGCAGGCAGGTGTTCAGCCATCTCCAGGAAAACAGGACATCATTGTGTGTAATGGTTACTTGGGAAGACAAGTGCTGTAGCTCCAAACATCCTCTCTGTCCTCTTTCTTCATTGAGCTTTTATTGCTGAGCACAGTGTTAATATGGTATGAGATACTTCTTCAGCCAGTTGGGGAAAGCTGTCCCAGCTGTCTGCCTTCCCAGCTCCTTGTGCACCCCCAGTCTCACTGTCAGCCAGTGAGAAACAGAGGCCTTCACACCGTGTAAGCACTGCTCACTGGTAACTGAAATGTCCCTGTGCTGTCAACAGCATTATGGTCACAAATCCAAAATGTGGAACTATACAAGCCATTATGAAGAAAACTAGTACATTTTATAAGAAAGTATGTATTTTAAAGGAAAGACATTTTGCCTGTAATTTATCCACAAAATTAAACTTTAATGTCTACTATTCTTAAAAAATGGAACTTGATATTTGTGACAAATATAAATGTATTATGTCTCTATAAACCAAATAATAGACAGAACTTGCATTTCGCTGGATATCTTCCTATAAAAGTAACTTATGGACCTTGTGCCTTGTATACAAATTATACCAGCTGCATGAATAAGCTTTGCTTCTTGAGCTATCTGAGGTGCCTCTAAGGTCTATTTGAGTCCTTTTCTTTTGGAAATATTCTTCAGTTGTGGTTTCTGGAAAACAGGGCATATGACATGTAGAGAACTGATACACTAACTACAGCTGTGAAGCCTGGTACAGAATTTGTCACTAACGGTGCCAGTGAACAGGATCTTTCCCACCTCAGTAGTAGAAAGAGATACATAATCCTGACAGGACTTGATGGCATGTGTTTATAATTATTTCTTGGACATCCATTCCTTTCCTCAAAGTGGGAATAGCTTTGTATTGGCCTCTGGTTAATTTCTTGCTTTAGGCATGTAAATATTTGGGGGTTTATATCATCCAAACGTTGATCGGGTTTAAGTGTTCAAGGTGAATTTTGTATCTGGTGGGGTTTCTTCTGAACAGAAGCCAAATACAGTCAAAGCTATGGGGTTGTCAACAAAAGAAGAATGTGGACCTGTTGGAATGGGTCCAGTAGAGGGTCACAAAGATGATCAGAGGGATGGAGCACCTCCCCTACGAAGGCAGGCTGAGACAGCTGGGGTTGTTCAGCCTGGAAAAGAGAAGTCTAGGGAGAGACTTCATAGCAGCCTACCAATATCTGAAGGGATCCTACAGGAAGGCTAGAGTGGGATTCTTTGTCAGGAAATGTAGTGACAGGACAAGGGGTAATGGTTTTAAATTGGAAGAGGGGAGATTTAGATTAGATATCAGGAAGAAATTATTTGATGTGAGTGTGGTGAAGCAGTGGAACAGGTTGTCCAGGGAAGTTGTGCCTGGAAGTGTTCAAGGCCAGGCTGGATGGGGCTTTGAGCTCTAGTGGAGGTGTCCCTGCCCGTGGCAGGAGGGTTGGAACTTTATGATCTCTAAGGTCCCTTCTAACTCTAACCATTCTATGATTCTATGAAGAGTAACCATCAGTAACCAAAATAGCTACATCAGATAAAATTGATAGACTGAGGGAGTAGCTTGAAGATGTGAGTATTCTCCAAGGGATCTTTTCCGTCGTTCATTAATCAAGAGCACAATTAAGGGATAAAGCAGAAAGCCCTCTGATACATGCAACAAGTGTTTGGTAAGGCTTTTGTTTTTTTTTTTTTTTCTCCGTGTCTGGCTGTTTTTCCTGGAGATGAACTGCTGTGCCATTCTGCATCTGTGGTAGTGTGGGGTCCCCGCTATGTCCTAAACCTCAGATCTATCAAAATGTCAAGTGAGTTGCTGTTCAAAGTGGAGTAGCAGCAAAGCTATGGAATGAGTATCTATGTTTTTGTGAAGAATTGCTCTTGCTGATAAAACTGCTTGGACCTCACAGGGAAATTGAGCATTTCCATGCTCTTCTGTTCTAGCTGAAGTACAAGATCTTGAACTTGCAGCTTTATACAACGCTGCCTGGAGAGACAGACTGTTCCTTCCGGAATAGGCTCCTTCTGATTTCTGAAATCACTTAAAACTGTTGACTATTAAAAATGACACTTGTTATCTATGGTTTTTTTTGTAGAATTATGAAGCATGTCAACAGATAAGTGGGTTTTCTTAAATTTCCTAGTTATTTTTGTCTAAATTAGTTGCAGGTCTTGTGATACAACTTAAGTATCATGCTTCATAGAGTGAAAAAATACACCTTTATTACTGCAGGGCAGGCTACTTGGCATAGGATCATTTTGGCTTTGGTTTAGTATGAGATGAGAAGTGTACATGGATGTATCTAGTGGATTGGTTCCTTCTAAGGTTATAAACTCTACTACCTACATAAAGTGTTTCTGCTTTGGCTTTCTTTTTAGGCTCTAGGGCAAAATAAAACAAAAGTTTGAGCGGCTGCTTCTTTCATCGTTCATCATTTTGATTTGTTTATTGGTTTCCTCACAGTATATATGGGCTTTTCAGGGAGTGGCACCCTTTGGCAAAGGGAAGGGGATATAACCTCTTCTGTCATTTGAATGTAGTGGTTCTTTGTTGCAACCAAAATCTGGTTTAGAGGAACATACATTTTCTGGTGTTTTTGCGTTTCATCTTCCTTCTGTCTTCAGCAGGGAAAACACTGAGGAAAACATTTCTTCCTTACTTCCTCTGTGAAGATTTTCAGTTGTCTGAGATCTGGATAGATGTGGGGGCCAGGATCTTGCTCTGTGTTGCTTGAAGTAAAGCAGCAGTGCCATATTTCATCTCGGGATGTACACTGGTTTTGGAGAGCCAGCTGTAAGGAAGGCCTCTCCGTTAGAACCGTTGCTCTAACACACTTAAGAATGTGAAAATACAATCCAGACAGACTTTTTCCATAGCTTTTCAGTATTTTTCAGGCTTTTTAAAAATCTCGTGTAGTCTGTGGTATTTGTTGAAGTGCACATGAGGTGTTTACTACCTGTTTTGAATTCTGGTTCTGAACTTAAATTATGACAACTGTATGCAAAAACTAGGAAGTAGTGATGCAATTTACAGATGCTACTTTTAAAGTGCATACATTGATGAGTAAATATGCTGTTGAAAACTTTTTAGCTAGCTATCTTAGATGAAGCTGTGAGAAGTTAGTCTTGCAAATTTTTGAGTACTGTGGCAGTAATAATAGTTGATACTTATTCAACAACGATTTTCTAAGGGAATCACTGATCTTCAGTTAGATGTATATTTATTTGGTGAGCAAGCTATATATTTTGCTGTAATTTTCCTGTGTGTCTTCCAGTATTTCTCTTTGTCAAGTCCTAGTCTTCAGTGAGCTAAATGAACCATATCTATGGCAAGCCTAGTTTCCATGTACAGTACAGTGTGACCCTCTGTGGCAATAATCCCCAAATTAAACCTGTTGCAAAGCTATCAAAGTTTCTTATTGCTGCAAGCAGCCTTGAATTGTTTGGATGGCATTAAATGCATTCTTTTAGTCTCTGAAAAACTGGTATAGTGTACTTGGGGATTTCTTTATTAATTTTTTTCTATGTACAAATCTAAATTTAAATCCAAGACTTTCCAAAAGGAACTTAATAATCAAATTACATTCAGCAGTACTGATAAACTTATTCTAGGTATTTCTGTAGCAGCTTTTGTTTCATATTAATTAAGCCTGAGGAAATGGGTGACTTTTTTTGTCTCTGATAAAGAAATGAAAAAGAGCTGTTGGCTAGCTCATATCCTTTGTTTATTGTTACCATGCTAGGAGAAGGAAATGGAAATAGCTGACAGGGTTT
Organism: Scolopax mira; assembly: GCA_004320125.1. NCBI lineage: Eukaryota > Metazoa > Chordata > Aves > Charadriiformes > Scolopacidae > Scolopax > Scolopax mira. Next base: position 246,487 of record BJBW01001991.1, read on the forward strand.
CCTTTTTGTACATCTTGCCTTGTTTCTTTGCAATGAAAGAGTGTTTGTTGCAATAATTCTTATATACTGACACATGGCAACTGGCTCTCTACTAATTATTTGACTTTTTTTTAAACAGTCAAGTCCTTCATCTCCAGAGCCAGCAAGTCTTCCTGCAGAAGACCTCAGCACAAACTCCAATGGTCCAAAGCCGGCAGGAATCATGCTAGATGATGACAGAGAAGACCTCTTTGCTGGTAATTGCTCTTTTCTTCTCACGTGTCTGCATAAACTTTTATTCAGAAAGAAATATGGTTTTCTGAGGACGGTTAAAACCTTTTAAGTAGTTTGACAGAGATGTACAGTTATTTTCTCATGGTACTTTGTAATGTTAATTAAGTTTGTTTGCTAAATACAGGTTTCTCAGTGGTGTGCACTGTCTGTGCATAGTGTGGCATTGTTAGTAACATCTGCTGACATGAGTAATAGTACTTACCTTTAGATAATTAACAATATTCAGATTTGTTGGTCTGTAAAAACATGGCTTAAGTTGCATCCTTATTTTCTGCTTAATAACCACACCTAAGCGGTCCCAGGTTTTTTTTCCCCCAATTATAAAGAAAGATATATCAGATCATATTGCAAGCTGAAGGGATTTCCTTTTCTTAAGACTCTTGTTATAAAGGTAAAAAACTGGCATATGGGACCAGTCCTATCGTCTCATTAGTGTGTATTCATTCCGTCTCTGATACTTGATAGTACTTCATGTTTTGGGGAAAAACGTGTGAAAATTCTGATTAGTAGTTAGTCAATAGGTAACACATTTCTAATGTTTCATTAATTTGTCACTACTTTGGTGTTGTTTTTCGACTATCCTAACATGGGTTAATGGTTGCTGTCAATTACAGATGTAGGAGCATTAACTGTTCAAGAAAGGAGATATATTTGGATTGTATTATGTACATCAAAAAGATGATTCTGAATGCTGCTTCTCAGTACTGTCACTTTTACTATTCTTACATATTAAGTGAGTTAGTTGGCAGCCTTCTTTGCATACAGTACAATCCCCTGCTTTTGGATACTATCCCCATCTCATCTTCATTGATTCTCTGATGTAATCATTCAGAAAGAAGCTCTATATCCTTTAGTTCTGGGCTATTTTGTATAGACACATGCATGTGCCGGCCCATTATATTTGTTCTGAACTTACCAAATTTGGGTTTGCATACATTTGAACTTAAATTGCTCATGACACACTTAGAATGTATAGACAAGTTTACTCTAGTAAACTCTAGTTTACTCTTTAGCACTCTGAAACAGAGAAAAGTATAAAGAATAGAGGGGTAATCTTACTTCATTTGTATTACCTGCTCTAATGACTTATAAAGTCCAGCAGTGCTCCAGCAGTGAAGATTTCTAGTACTAGTAATTTCGTTATTTAGCTTTAGTATATAAAACTAGCTTTTTATAACCATAGCGCCATCTGGAATGGATATTTTAGGAAAGCCAATTCTCCTTTGGATAATATTGAGAAAAAAGGTGGCTGGAGTAAGTATTGAGGGGAACCATACAGAAGGAACAAATGTTAGCAGCCAGATTGTTTCAACTGAAATGAGTACTGTGAGGAAAACACACAAAACTGATTTAATGAGTTTGAATTTTGATATGGAATACATTGTCTTAAATGCATGCAGCACTGAACTGAAACTATCTAACATATTGCATGTCTAAAACAACTGCAACTGGTCTTTAAAAGTCAATTTATATATGGACTGAGGCTAGTACAAACTGAAATAAGGAAAAAACCCAAGAGTGATTTATGGGACCTAGGACAGAATATATTTTTCACGTATCCTGTTCTAAGCAAGAACTTCGTGTAATATTGTTATACCCTAGTGATAAACTATTGTCTTTGTATCATTGTCCACAAAGGTGGTCTCAAAAATGATACGTAATTTATGTTCCAGTGCTGTGCACTCACTGCAAGTAAAACTGTTTATTTCTTTCTTAGGACTGTTTTGCTAGACAATGATGTTAATCCATCTGATTAATTTTCTAATACTGATTTGCAATGAACAGAAACAATGTGAGAAGGCAACATGAGATATCTATTTTCTTGTTTCCAGCATGATTGTGTAAGCCTGGCTTTCTATGAAAGCAGGACTTAATTTAAAAGTGAGTGTGACCAGATTTTCTTCTTGAACATGTTGAAATTACTAAGAAACCTTTCTTGGCACAGGCTATAGGTATGCTTAACTAAAGATGTAGAGAATGAAGTTACACAGCTTTCTAACTTACATTATTCCTTCATATTAAGCTGTTAGACACTGTAAAATCCAGGTAAAGGAAATCCTATAGGTGGCTTCTGAAAGGAGGGAGTTTGAAGCCTCAGGGGCATCAACAATTCTAGTTTTGCAGATTTATTTGTAAAAAAATGTTAGTATGCCTCTCTAGCTATTGTAGTCTTGATAAATCTTTTTCATTATGCAACCTAATAGAAAAGGAGGTGAGGGAGAACAAATTACATGATTTCCTGTGCTATTTTAATGCGGTTCAGAACCTGGGATTTTTTTCTTTAGGCTTTTTTGACTATACTTAAAACCTCTTTGTTACTGTGTTTCTGCAGCAGCTACAGGATAGTATGCAATAAAATGTTTGAGCTATTCATTACCTTGTCACTGGTGAGTCATAAGTACTTTGGCTGAACTATTAAAACTGGATTTCAAAGGTGGAAGAAAATGAGTTTTCTAGCTGTCTTTGGAGACCACTAAATTTTGCTTCTGCATTCATTAGTGGTTCTTGTTTCTGTAAAAATGCAAACTATCTTGCTAAACTTCCTTATGCGCTTTCACCCTTAGAATAAAAGTAAGTGTGTTATTTTGCCAAAACCGAATTACTTTATCTTACCTTGTAGACTTCTCATACATGGAGACCATAACGGTCTCCAAAAATCAGGTAGCATTAGGAATATCTTGAGGGGCTTTAGGTGTGTCTTAGAACCTGGTTGTCCTTAAGCTTCTAGTGTAGAGTGAAGATATTGAATTAGCCGTCCAAAACATAGGCTTGGAGTTCTGTGTATAGCTGCAGAAACATGCCGTGGTCTGCTTGTGCAAGACATAGCTATCTGTGCTTTCTGCTTCTACTACTCAGAGGTGATGAGCAGGTCTGTGGAGTTATATCAATGCTATGTCACCATTTTTGTAAAAATGGAAAATTTAAAGTTTTCATCTCAGTTTGGTAAAAGACGACTCTTTTTTTTCAGCTCTGAAAGGTGTTTGGGAATCCATCATCTTATGCAAGTATCTAGCTTCGCGGTAAGGGGTGACATGCTTTTACTGGGGCTTTGTTTTGTTTTTCTTCAGGTTGTGATAGGTTTGTCTTAAACTTTTTTCCTCAGAGTTGATACAGAAAAGGAGATGCTAATCCTGTGGACCAGATAAGACATGTGCTTTCGGCCCAGCTGAACAGCAAACGTTTCTACCTGATGGTGTCTGTCAGGCTGTTGCCATGTGGTGTGTCTGATAAAAGACTTCAGTGCAGATGCCTTACTGCTTTTTAGAAGGTGGTTGATCACTTCTAGGCCTTTTCCGCAAGAAATAAATGCACAAAAGCACATGAAACTACAGTTTAGAAGTCAGAAGGCCTTAGTAGCAGCTGACATCTGTTAAAACTATTTCTGTTCCCATTAGTATTACCTTAGTACTCCTAGTATAACAGTAAGGGTCATGGCCCATGACTTAGGCTTTCACAATCAGTCCTGTTAGGATATCTGTCTCTGAAATAAATATTGCTATGCCTGGGGAGTTCTTTTTTAATAACTTGTCCTCTGTTCTGGGCAACAGTTTCTACTTCAGTTTACCTCCACATTTATGTTTTCACCTGAGTAAACTTTCAAAGATAATAAGCCAATTTAAACACCTAACCCATGTCAGGATTTTAGAGGTCTGACATTTAGAAGTGTGACCAGTAAAAATAACTTGCTCAGCTGAAGTGAGCTGCTAGTAAGGAATTGCAAACTTGCACTTTCCAAGCTGATGCTTGACAAATATGGTGGTGAAGAGTAGAGAAACAAGAGCTGTCTATTGCTGAGATTGAGCCCTATGTTTGAGTGCTGATAGAAACTTGGTGTAGTTGGCTGTAGAATGTTAATTAAGCATAAATATTGCCTTCTGCATCAGGAGGAGATGTTTTTGTGTTCTTCTGGAGCTAAGTGTTCTGACAGTGATCCATAACAAAGGCTGTTAATGGATTGTGAGGGAGGTAGAAGTCTTACACCATTGGATTGTTGGTGTAAGTGCTTAATGGGAGTGCTTAATGTGGGCTGATAGCTGATGTGAGTGGTGGATCTCAAGTGTTTTCCTCTAAAAGCTAGGCAGAGCAGTTCCCTTTTTGTGCAAGAGCTTATAATTTTGAGAACTTCTCAGGAAATCAAGACATCTAGATTTCAGTTTTCATGCAAATACTAATACAGAATATTAAAAAAACAAAACAACAAACAACCCACCAAGCCACAGATGGACCCCTAAATTTTATGGGGAAATTATAAAGTGAATAGATCACACAAATGTTTCTCAAAGTGCCATCTTTTCTACTCTGAAACTACTGAATTCATCTTTCCATGAAAGAAACCTTACCAAAACCAAGTCACAAACAGAACTGTCAATGAAGCTTTTTAATCTAGACCATGTAATCTGATTTCTCAAAGTGAAAGAAAGTATGTAAGAAGCATAAATGCCAGAGGTCATCAGAACAAATCTGTTTCTTGGGAAATAGATCTTCAGCTTATGTATTGCTCAAAGACTGCTTTTCTGAGGTGAAAAAATAGATAGGAGGTGTAAGAGCCTGCTGTTGCTCTTACAGAGCAAAAGAAATTTAATATGTCTTTTTTTCCTTTCAGAATCTTTTCAAACGAAAAGTACAACATCCTTCTGTCTGTCCTGCTCTGTCCCATCACCCCCTTCCACTATCTTTTCCATTTCATTAATCTAGATTTTCATAATTTCCGTAATATCCATAAAAATGCAAACTTGGGGGTGAGCCGTAATGGGAGGGAGGATGGCATACATTTCCCTTTTTTCTTTCTAAAAGAACTGATCTGCTGCTATCAAACAATCAGATGCTATTTACTTGGGGTAAATTAATCCAGGAAAATAGAAAAGGGGGGCTAATAGGCAGTACCTCTAAAAATTTGCTTGTGCCCCACCAACCTAGTGTTGCACAGCTTTGGAAATACTGGTGTGGGCAAAGTCTAGTGTTACTGGCCTTGTTGAAGGGAAACCTCCTTTCCAACTGCTTGTTTCTGCCACTTTGTCTTTTACAGAAATAATCTACCAGTTTAGCAGTATCTTCAACAGTACCAGGGGCTAATCCTGCTTGGAGTTCATGTGATCCACAACCTAGATCAGTTCATTATACTAATGGGTGTGTTGGATACAAGTCTGAGAAGGAGGAGTGCTAGGAAGGGGTGTGCTTCTCATCTGGTGGCAGTGATAGTTTGTTACAGTGAATTCACATTTTTTTTGTAAGTCACACTTTTACAGGAACATAAATGTTTTCTAAGCTGATGAAAGTAAAAAATCTCTGTGCTTTGAATTGTACCATGACAAGGTACAAAGAGGTACTTGGTGGTGATTAATGGTTTGTTTCCTGAACATGTGTGCTGGAATATAGCTGGTGATAGAATATAGAAGAATAGAAGTGGAATGGCTTTATATTATAATTTTTTTTCTATTTTATATCATATATCATTGTATTTCATACGTGTGTTTTTTTTTTCCTCAGATATGTTTCTGTGAAATAGTCATTTGTATAATATATAACAAATATGTTGAAAGCTGTTAGCCACCAAAGGAGAGAACTACCTCTTTCCCATGCTTAAATGTTGTTGTTCTACCCATTATAAATTTATTTTTTTTTTGCAACTGCCTCAGCATGACTTCCTACCTTATCTGAGGTTTCGAATTAAAGTTATTTATTGGTTTAAGATGCAGTACTCTTACTGTGGCATTTGAGGGGAGGAGGCATCATCAAGATTCTTCAGAAGGATTTAGCAGTAAGAATAAAGCAAAAGTAGGAAAAGAAATCTTTTCAAAGAAAGCTTTTAGATAATCTTTGTTCATATTACAAGTGGAGAATATAAAACAGTGCTTGCTTTCAAGTTTACTTTGGAAATACTATGAAACTGCGTAATTTGGAATTAGGAAGAGCATTGCCATCAGGCTAAGGGAAGTGATCACTTCCCTCTGCCCAGCCCTGGTGAGGCCACACCTGGAGTGCTGAGTCCTGGTCTGAGCTACGCAGTACAGGAGAGATGTGGACAGGCTGGAGTGAGTCCAGGGCAAGGCCACGAAGATCATTAAGGGCATGAAGTGTTCAACATATGAGTAGAGACTGAGAGAGCTGGGGCTGTCCAGCATGGAGAAGATCAGGCCTGGGTGGAATCCTACAATGTGTATAAATACCTGATAGGAGGGATTGGAGAAGAGGAAGCCAGATATCAGTGGTGCCCACTGACAGGACAAGACAGTGGGCACAAATTGAAATACTGGTAATACATAAGAAAACAAATGGGTTTGGGATTTTTTTTTTGGTGGGTTTTTTTTGGTTGTGGGTTTGTTTTGGGTTTTTAATCAATGGTGAGGGTGATCAAGCACAGGTTGTCCAAGGAGGTGGATTCTCCATCCTTGGAAATGCTTAAAACCCATCTGGACATGGTCCAGAGCAGCGTGCTCTAGCTGACACTACTTGAGCAGGGTTCAGACTAGATGATCTGCAGAGGTCTCTTCCAAGCTTGGCAATTCAGTGATGTGCTCCAAAACGTAGTGATGACAGCAAACTTTGTCAGCCTCAAGCCAGAATGAGCATCTGCTTCAAACCAGGTTAAGGCATAGTGACCTTGAAGTTTGGTTTTTGATTTATTTTGAGCTTCACTATCAAACAAAATTTAGGCACACAGTCATTTTGTCCCTGAAATAAGAGAAGGGTTTTTTTTTTTTCATTGATGCAAAACATAAATGATTGGCAAAAGAAGTATTTCAGAAGATTGAGAAACAGAGCATCTCTAAGTGGCAGCAGGGATAAAGCTGAGTGGTTTTGACATATTGATTCTGAAAGATTGTAGCAGTACTTTTTGCAGTAATAAACAAGACTGTTGGTTGGATATTATTTCCAGATCTGTCTTTAGATTGCTAGGTGCTTTTTACAGAGCTTTATTGTGGGCTTTTCTAGAGAAGCAAACAATCCTACATGGGACAAAAATGAGACTTTTTTTTACATGCAGTAGAACTATTTCACAAATTTTGGAGTAGATCTGATCTTTAAAACTCCTTTTAACTGCTAAGTAAGGACTAGTTATATTTATTATATATACCAGGCTTAAAAAAGTTTTAAAGGGAGGTTGCATATTTTCTTTTGAAAATTCAGCGGTCCATATATATAGAAATTGCAAGCACAGGTCTTTTCCAAATTGCATGGTGAACCTTTTTTGGTAACTTTGTATAACTCGGGGTGGACTTGTTTTAATGACTGTTTTACCTGCTTGGTAAAGTACTTCTTCCGAACCAGACTTCCTATAGCAAGACTTGAGATAAGTTGGGAAGTCAATTTTGGTATCAAATGACTGTTCTGTGGTCAATGTTATTTTTTAAGGAACTAGAATTCTTGAAAACGTACATTTGGCAAGAACCACATCATTAGTTACTTAAACTAGAGCAGGAACTTCTCTGTATGCAGGAAGTGGGTAGTTTGCCAGTGGTCAAAAACAGCTAGTGGAGGAAAGCAGGTCAGATTTGTGGAGCAGAGATTTACATCCCCTTTAAAGTTAGATGAACTGTCTACAGTCTTGGGAAAGTATTTAATTTCTACTAAACTGTTTTAAGCTCCAAAGAGACTGAAGATAGGTAGATAGATAGAGACTAAAGGTTCTTGGTCTTACTAGTCAGAATGCCTCACTTGCTAATATTTCTATTTTACAGGTTGTGGGGTTTTGGCAGGGGTGGGGGAATATTATGGTTGTGTAATTTCATTTATTGTATAGCTTGGTCTGCTCAATACCAGCTTATAATGACTATGTTTCAATGTTTGTTCAGAGATCAAACATTGAAATGGGTACAGGTACTGAAAAGGAGCTCTTTGTATGGTAAAAAAAGCCTTCATTAGTTTTCACAATATGCCATACAGAAATAAATCTTATCACTTGTGATAAGGTTGCAACAACTTATCACTTGTGACTACTTTAAAAGACTCTTTACCTAACAGTATATTAAAAAAATAATTGCAGTATTAATCTTACTTTAACCTATTATGCACTGCAAGCTCAAATATCACATCTAGTTCTAGGTATGTATTGAAATAAATTATCTATGGCATATATGGCCTGTATTTACAGATGATCTTATCAAATTTGTATAATGTTATTTTTAGTGTGTATTTTTGTTATCTTTGTGATGCATATCCATCTCTAGTGCATAAAAACTTCTTTGCTTCTCAAAATGTGTCTAGAAGCAACAGAAGAAGTTTCCTTGGACAGTCCAGAGAGGGATCCAATACTTTCACCAGAACCTACTCCTGCAATCACTCCTGTAACACCTACTACATTAGTAGCTCCCAGAATGGAATCAAAAAGCGTAACAGCCCCTGTGATTTTTGATAGATCCAGAGAAGAGGTATGCAGTAAATTCCAAATTATGGAAAAATATTTTTTTTTAAGCTTTTTCTTCTTTAAAAATTACAGTTTCTAGATATTGAATCACAGGATCATTGTTTGCTAAGGGGAAGTACGTAAAAGAAAATCTGTTTATTTTGCCTATGAAGTTTAATATGAATTTGACTTAGGAAAATACCATAAGAATTCATTACTTAGATGATTGTCTTGGAAATCTGTAGTGTGAGGAGTAAGAAGACCCATTCCTTCAGAACATATAAGTATATGTAGGAGCAAGCTGTGAGCTTGATACAGGAGAATTGTAATTAATGGTGTATAGTACCTCCTACTAGCGTGTTGCCTGTTGTTAATGGGGAAATCGAGGAAGCAGTTGTTAGCATTATCCTGTATGCTAACAAACTGCTGAGGCTAATGGTACTTTTAACATTGCTATTTCCATTTGGCATTCTCTTCAAAGCCTGGACATTGCCAAATGCCATTCATTCTGAGTATTCTTTTACTAGACAGTGCCTCTGCTAAATGAGTTTGCAAGCAAGACTTGCTTGTGACTCGATGATGGCTGCTTCCCCAGATACCACAAGATGGTATTTTATTCTGATTTCCCGTCCCCTCCCCCTGGCTCTTTCAGCCCTGGTACACTGTGCCTTCTGCCATGGTGTTTCTTAAGATCTCTGTTTTTACAATCAAGCTAATGTATGTTTCATGAAGAATACAAAATTCTGCATGATTACCACTCAGGCAATTAGCAGAAGATTCTCAATCTGTTACTTTTCCCTTCCCAAGCTCTTCTACAGATACCATCAATAAAAAGGAATGTCTGTCCTTTGATTAGAGGCACATAGAATTGTGGCAAATGAAAGTGGTTTTTGAAGAATACTATCTGCTGGCGTTGTAGGAGATACATACCCCTAAGATAAATATTTATTAAAAATTTTGAGGCCAACAAGTCTTGAGAAAAGGCTGCCATATTAAAAGCTTTTGCAGGAAAGCTTAGATATAAAACCACAGAATTATAAAATCATTTAGATTCTAAAAGACCTTTAAGATTCATCAAATCCAACAATAAACCTAACACTGCCAAGTCTACCACATAAACTTTCTTGCAGTGACAAGTCATTGTTAAAAACTGTATTTGCTTAACGTTGCATGGAGGGTCTGGACGGGGTTTTTAATTATACAAACCCAATGGCTTTTCCTCCTCCTTCCTGTGTACCCTTATCTTTGTAGTCATTCATAATATGAATGCATGTTACTTTGTTACATATGGTATATCTTTTTCCTAGATTGAAGAGGAAGCAAACGGAGATTTGTTTGATATAGAAATCAATGTTTCAGACCCAGAGAAAGTTGGTAAGTTCCTTGGGCCTGGTTAAGTCAGATGGTAGACTTTCTTATTCCTTGAAGACTCTGCTGAGATTTTAGCATGACTTCTTACTCAGTTATGTTTTGACAGTTTGTAGTACCTAAATGGAAAGCTATTTAATGTATATTTTGGAACAAAAAGTGTGTGGAGGGATTAAAATAACTTGCCGTAGGATAAGTTTTCTTAATTTTCTTACAGGAGATGGAATGAATGCTTACATGGCATACAGAGTAACGACAAAGGTAACGGTGCAACAAACATTTGCAGATAACTTTGTATCATTTCTGAGTAGATGGATCAGTAATTCACAACAATTTTTTTTTTTAAGACATCACTTTCCATGTTCCACAAAAATGAATTCTCTGTTAAAAGAAGATTCAGTGATTTTCTTGGCTTGCACAGCAAATTAGCGACAAAGTACATGCATATTGGTTACATTGTGCCTCCAGCCCCAGAAAAAAGTATTGTAGGTAAGTCTAGTTCTTCTAAGGTTGAATTTAAGCATGTAATTTAAGTACTATAATACCAATTAAGTATTTTAATATCTTTGGGCTTATAAAATAAATACTTTTCTTGCACAGATATTACTTACTGCTTATCAAGTGGTCGAAACTATTAACTATTTTTCCTGTTGTGTATTTTAAAAAAGTTCAGGTTAAACTGGGAAGACATGTACTGGTCTCTTCCTAGCTGAGACCAGCATTGATAACAAGAAGGACATTTGTCTTAATACATGGCTTTCTGTGCTTTATCTATCATTCTTTCTTCACTGTTGCCCTTCAAGAGCTGATTAGTCTGTCAAAACAAAGATGTTAAAAGAAAGTTTATTTTTAACTTGTGCTGTTATCAGTTGCCTGCAATATACAGAGCTTCATATGTACTTTACCTTTCTAATATTTCAGTCTGTTTCTTTTGGTCATGATGAATGCTAAAACCTCAAACCTTCAAAGTTCTAATTTAGAAAACACCTTTGAGTGATGCTAGCCTTCATGAATGCCTTGAGGGATCACAGCCTTTCTCCATGAAATAAATGTGCCTGATGCATTAAAGCATTCAGTTTTATGAGCAATAAGTAAGGAGGTTCTTTCAAAATAACTGAATATTTAAAGCAGTAAAAGCTGTTGAAGTCTTTTGGTTTACCCTATAAATAAGTGATTGGACTCTAAAACACTGTTTGATATGTACAGAGTGGTAGGGCTTTTTTTCAGTAGTTTAGTCTGTAAAGTTAATCAGAGCAGCACCTTTTCGTATAAGCAGGAATAGGTAGACTGAGTGGATGTAGGCAGCAGAAAGTTTGGGGAAATAATGCTTTTAATTCTGTGGAAAAGCAATGCATTTTTCAGTTTAGAATTGGAAATTCGATCTGAATTTTTGATAGTTCTTGAATGTAATGTATAATTCTGTAATAACCAATTATTCATGTTTAACAGGGCTTATAAAGGTGGAATGAGGCTTCTATTCATGTCCTTAGGATAGTACATTTTATGACAGTGTGCAATTACATGGAAATGAAGTGCTTTCTTCACAGTCAAATTAGTCTGTAAAACAAGACTTTTGATTTTTTTGGGGGGTGGGTACTGCTTCAACAAAAGCAGTATGAATATTGATACACCTGGAGGTGTGTAAAATGGTGGGAATTATCTGCAGTGTAAGCAAGCACTGGCTGTCACTTCAAATCCTTGAAGAGACACTTTGTTAGCTAAAGATAAGTTGGGAAAGCTCATAGGCTCTCTAAGATATTTTCCAAAGAGAGTAAAATTCCTGCTTCTAACTTGATCTTTGGTGCATAGGTGGTATTCAGTTCTGCCAAAAAAATACACTGTCCATACATTTCTAATTCTGGAGAAAAGAAAGGATACTAGGCTGATTTAAATGAGGCATCTTAAAGCAGAGAGCTGGCAAAAAAAAAAAAAAAAAGCTGAAAGTAAGATGACCCACTGAGTTTACATCACATGTGTTTATTTTTACAGTTTTAATATAAATACCATACATTCAGTGTTATGCAGTGTATATTGTACAAACTCTTAGTCCGTCCATCCTGTTACACTGTTGATAACACCCGGAGCTTTAAGCTCCATCTTTATTTTGGTGGGGGGTGGGAGGGGCTGGCATTTCAGACCTTAGCCACAAATTCAAGTGGTCAGTTACTTACTGTGGAATAACAGGATAAAACTAAGCCAGTGGTGAGTGGAGTTGGACATTCAACCATACTGCCTCACTACTTCATATTTGTGTTGGAAAACCATATTTTCTGTTTTCAAGAAAATAAGCTATTGAATCATGGATCCTTTCCTGTGAAGGGTAAGAGTGCTTGGGCTACAGAAACTGCCTTTACACTTGCATTTCAGTAGGCTTATATTAGCAGAGAAATTCAGTGAAAGAAACCTGACATGATACCTAAAAATAACTGTCAATATCACAAGTTAGGAATTCCTCATATTAATCATTGGATTACATACTCGGGATTTTCCCTATGAACTTCTTTTGCTAGGAAATATGAAGGATCTTTTGTATTAAACTGCAGCATTTCTGAGTGGAATATTAATAAATAGTAATACTGTAATGCAGAAAGATGACATGTGAATTACACAACTTTGAATACTTTAATCCTTGTACTTAAAGGCATATTCAGTTCTACAGAGAAATTTCTGAGTTTACAGTTACGTTACACTGAGTAGTATACTGTTGGAAAAAACTGCCTATTGGATTTATTTTCATCATGTTATAGAGAAGAAAAAAACTGAGGCTTCATGAAAGGGTAAGAATCCCTCCTTGGGATCCCTGTAAGGACGCTGTTTGTCCCCTCCATGGGTTACTGTGTGAAACTTCTAAAGCCAGAAGGGAGATCAGGTGAGGAACAACTTTGGGAACTGTTGACCTGTCAGGACAAAGTTCATGTTCAGAATCTCAGACTTGGAACTTTTAGCTGGAGAAGCACAGAACTAACAGCGAAGGAGTACGTTTCAGATAGAAATGAGACGTTTGGGCTGTATCATAACATGCCTTGCCTCTATTTTAGAAAATCGGGATAATTACGAGTGTTCAGGGTTTCATGGTGGTTTTGGTAGGACTCCGGTTCCTCAAGTGTCTGAATTTGGGTATAAAAAATATTGACCTTGGTCTGTCAGTTTGAGTTCTATTGCTGAAGGTGGGTGTGTTTCCCATACCATCCATGACACATTAATAACTCTTGCTTTCCTGTCACAGCTTTTTCTGTCACTCCTGACTTGGGCAGAGGAAGCGATGTAAAGCTGCATACCTTTTATTCCACAAATTTTGTTCTCTATTTAGCTTTTAGCTGTCCATATGCTTCAGAATTTTCAGAGCCTGATTACTTTACTTTAGTTGACTAGGAAACTCCTAGTTTTACAACTTAAAAAAGTAATAGATGAGAATAGTGGTAATAAGTTTACCAATTAATGGGCTTACAACCTGAGATCTATTTTTGTATTCTTCATTTGGGTAACTGTTTTCTTCTTCTGCACATGAGTGACTAGTAAGACTCTGATCTTCATTTAGATTGTCTTCATATATGCAAATTAAACTAGTTTTTTGTAACTTTTAGTCACAATTAATATGTTAAGGAAATTACAGGTTTCAGGTGCTGCTTCCACAAAACTGTGCAGCATGCAGTATTGATGCTTTTTCAGTTCCTGTGTAGTGTTTTTCATTGTAATTTGACTTAGATACGTAAATCTGCCTGAACTTTATCTTCTAATCACATCACTTATGTTAATGATTTATTTATGATAAAATAAAACCGATATGATGCCATTTTCTTCAAAGGCATGACCAAGGTTAAAGTAGGCAAGGAAGATTCTTCATCTACTGAATTTGTAGAGAAAAGAAGAGCAGCTCTAGAAAGGTAATGTATGTATCTAACTAAAACTTGTTTAGCCTCAAAATTACTTATAACTTACTATGTCAAAATGACTTGTAATGTGCTACGTGGGCTCTGTAACTGGTGTCTGGGCCATCTAAAACTCTTGGGGCTGTATGCAGCTGCCAAATTTTTGTGTAGAAATTAAGTAATTCCCATTAAGGCCACATAAGAAATGTGGCCTTATTCATAGAGAGTAATATAGCTAACTCTTTTCAAACTGATTGATGCTTAAAATTGATATTGCAGAGATTAAGTAAAACTTTATCTGTTTATTTAAGTACTCTGTATTTAAGGAATTAAGACACTGCAATAGTACATCTGTTTGATAGAAAATCAACTCTTGGGCAGGGAGATGGGTGACAGAGACACTCCTTCAGTCACTTGAAAGTAGAATGGCCTTCTGACAACTTACTGCACATTGATGTGGTTAGCTGAATTTTGGTATAAGAGATACTGGATCTCTATCACCCAGCACTGGCATACAACTGAGGTTGTTCAAAATATCTTTGCCATGGAAATGTACTGTTGCTAGTATACTGCACCATTTCCTCCTGATGATATGGCTAGTAAAGCCTTTAGAAAGTAATTAATAGAATTTACGGAAGTATACAGCCTTAATTTGGTATGATTTTATAATATGCCCATTTTAGTGATGCAATTGTATCATATGAGAACAATGCCCTGTATAACAGTTCCAGTTAAAGTAGAAATTTACCAAAAGGTTTTAGATTGTATATTGAAAGACCTATCTAACAGATAATGTATGAAGCTCTTGAACTTCTGGAGACACAGAGCCAATCCTAACCAGAAAATATCTTTTCAGAATACCATTGCTAATATCTTTCCATTTCCTAAATAATGGAGGAACATCTGAAATCATACTGAACCTCAAAATACTGATAGATTATTCTGTCTTAATTATCTCTTACTGAAAATTGGCATATAGCTTAACATTTGCCAGTTAAAATTGCACCCTTAAGTTACTGAAGTTCTTTGTCACTTGGATTGGAACTGAAAAATATTCTAGTTGTACAAGAAGTTTATTGCTAAAGGAGTGGTGCTGTGAGATAGGAAGACTTGGAATAAATAACAGTCAGGATTAGAGTAATTGGACTTTGATAACTGAAGAGGTTCTGGAGATGCCTGTAATAGTGATGACTAGTTTCCCTCTTGGTCGCTTACTTGAACAACAGAAGTAGGATTAGAAAAAGTGCAATTCACAACTTTGTGTGTGTGCATAAAGTGCTGCTTTTTCATTTACTTGCTAAGGGAGTTAATCTAGTGTACTGCTTCTGGTAGATGTTGACTGCTCCTGCTATACTGGGGAATGGACACCTCAGGACTTTTGACAATGTTGGGAACGCTACACAGTATATTCCATTTGGCTGGGTTTTTTTTTGTAGAAGGACTATGAATATCTTACCTGGCAGGGAGCAACTTTTCTATCATGCCAACTTTAGCTGCCTTTCCCTTTCAGAATCAAGAAGTTACCACTGACCAAGGTGTTCAAATGATAGAGTCAGTGGTTCTGTTTCTTTTGCCTAAAACTGCTGAAAACATATTAGTGTTCCCCAGAAAGTCAGACCAAAGTAATTTGCCTTGTTTTAACAGAGAACTATAGGAAAAGTGGACAGGAAAGCAATATACCCTATTGGTGGGGTTCACTAAATTTATGCCCTAGAATAATGAACTTACATACTATGAGTCTGCCTGCCAGATGTTCTCGAGCATATTGCCAGTTATCTCCAGTGAAAATGTTAGAAGTCTTCCTTGAAGTAAAGACTATTCTTGATCAGCAAATTTCTAAAGAAAAATCTCCTTGGATGCTTGCCATGTTAACTTGTACTTGCTACTGAGTATAGAACAAGAAAGGAAAAACTGAGCAATCTAATGTATAAAATAGCTTCACTGCAACCCTTATCATCTGTAGGAAGAAAAACAAGGATCTGGTGATCATAGAGGATGGAAAAAATACATTACGTTTACAATATCAACATTCTCCGACTTTCAGTTAAAAGTCCCAGTCCACATCACTTTCTAGGACAGTGCCTAAAAAAACTTGTGAATGTGACTGAGGTTTGGGCAAAACTAAAGCTTTGTAACAAGTAGAGTGTGCTATTGATAGTATTCTGTCACTGCATCTTAATTTGTGGTTTCACATACTTTCTAACATTTCCATGAGCTTTTGAGGTACTAGATTCCTATAAAGCATTCATGTAAGCATCACACTTTCTATTAATACATAATGTTAAAATCAGTTGTGACAAACTTGCAGCATTTTTTAGGGGAAGAATACTGTTGAAATTTCTCTCTTCAACCCATATTTATTCAATCAACAGTTTTTAGATCTAAGCAGATACACAAAAAATTGCAAAGGGGAGGAATTTCTCTGATGTTTTTATTTGGTTTTTTTGGGGGTGGATGAGTCCTTCAAAACTAATGAGTTGAAGGCTTTAGTCTAGCCTGCAAATACCTAGAACAGAGCGAGAAATATTATCTTCATACCTAGAACATAATCAACTCACTTTCCAACATTTATTTTCATTCTAAAGTAAGTCAGTCAGAATCATCTCTAACTAAAAGCCTGTCCACTGCACTGTACAAGAATGTTAAAATGAGCTCATCTATTTTTGTCTGGCATTAATTGGCTGTTACTAGAGGGCGAGGACTTCACTCGCCAGTTGAAGATACAAGGTCTAATATTTGACTATTATGCAACACATTATAGCAGGCCCCTCTTAAGGAGTTTCTGGTGTAAACAAACATGGGTTCTGGAAACCACTGCTCACGCCTTCGGTGTGTTACACTGTGGTATGGAGTGCATGGGGCTGCAATTACTTTTGGGCAGAAGTTTCAGATTTTGTGGCAGCCTTATTGTAGTTAGGGCTTCAGTGAACGTTTCAACATCTTGGTGGTCTTGGCTTGTAACTTGTCATGCTTAGCCAAAGTGTTTGGTAGAATGCATAAATATGGTTTGAGAGTCAGCAGAGAGACAAAGGACTGAAGGGGCATGAAGACTCAACTGTCATATGACCCTTTAGAAGTGACTTTTTAATGGTGTTCAAGCCCTGTTAGATAATGAGGGAGATTGTGTGCTGTGTTGTACCCGTTCTTTAGATGAAGGACAGTTTTCAATGCTGTAAGGGACGTTAAGCCTGTTTTGGTATCTAATATTTTAATTTTTAAAATCATAGGTATCTACAACGAACAGTAAAACACCCAACCTTGTTACAGGATCCAGATTTAAGACAGTTCTTGGAAAGTTCCGAGGTATTTTAAGTACTTTCAAGTTCTTCTATTTGTTTCTAGATACAGTAACCTAAAAAGCAATATATTCTGTTTGTTTTGAGACCTAATCCCTAAATTCATACAAAATCAAATCAGATAGTACCCTTCATGGGACAGAATGGCAGAGACTAGTTAGGTAATGATGTCTGCCTCTGATAACATTTAGAGTGCTAATTACCAAAAGCTATTTGCTGTTTGCGGACTTCTCAAGCATGTCGCTCTGTCCAGTTCTGAGTGAATGAAGCTTATAAGAAAGTATCATACATGGTGAAAATTTATAATTGATGTACTGATTGTTAAGTAAGATAAGAATTAAACTGACTTGGAAGCAGCTGTCTTCCTTCTAGGAGTCCAATTTTAAGTGTATTGGTAGAATAATGTGAAAACATTAGCAGTGCTGCTGGCCAGGCTAGATGTGTTGTGAACAGGGGATGTCAGTCACCCATGCTATAAGTCTGGCACCTATCACAATATTAAATATATTGTTAAAGATGCATAGTATCTCTTTATAAGTGTGCATAGTGGATTCACTGTAATACTGAATTGTCTTTTGGTCAATGTCAATATCTTAGTTATACTAATAAGTCACAGAGACCTCACTACTGACAAAAATATCATTGACAGATAATTTAGAATGGATTTGTCAATGCTGCTGACAGACAAAACATCACATGAAGGGTAAATAGCCTGACATAGGGGCCACCTTGTATGGCATATTCAGACTTGCCTGAATAATAATATCAATTAAATTTGAAGTTTGTTAACTTACCCCTGAGGATTTCTCAGTACCTAAGCAAATACACAGTTCTCTTGATATGCACTAGGTAGGTTTTGAAATCTGGCCTATATTGAAAAGCAAAGAGATAATAACCTTTTATAAATCAGCATGCAGTACAAATCTTTCATTATAATTAAATGTTTTACAGATTTCTTTCCTCTAATTTGTTGCATATCTACGCTTTTCTGTTCCTGTAGTGGCAGTTTGTTCTCTGCAGTGTATAGGTGGCTAGTTAGGACCTTGGGCTAGTTCATAATAACTTTGGACAAGTGGGTTGTTTGTTCCATTTAAATGTAAAGATGTAGAAGAAAAGTAAATAGTCTATATTTTTAAGTTTTCCTCTTGAGAATGTAAAAGTAGTAAATCTGAGAAATTAGATTCCACTATACTGAAACACATAGGAGTAAAGAAAACACTATATCCTTTTCTTTCCCCCTTGTGCCCAGTTAAACCTCCATCCTTTTAACCAGTCTGTTTGCCCTTATTTGTCATTCAATTCCAGCTGCCGAGAGCGGTTAACACCCAGGCTCTGAGTGGAGCAGGAATATTGAGGATGGTGAACAAGGCTGCCGACGCTGTCAACAAAATGACAATCAAGATGAATGAATCGGATGCAGTAAGAGCTGATTTTTCGGCTTGAATAATGAGATGAATTAATGAGCCTCAACAATTGCATTTTAAAGCTGTAGAAGTAGAAAATGGGTTATTAATTTGCTTATTGGCTTGAATTCTTAGCTGTATCAGTTGACCACCCTGGCAGTATATGGATAATTTGCTTCTTTAAAACCAGAAATGTTGCTGGTAATCTAATTTGTAATGCTTGACTCTTTCATCTTTTGTCAGTGGTTTGAAGAAAAACAGCAGCAATTTGAGAATCTGGATCAGCAACTTAGGAAACTTCATGCCAGTGTTGAAGCATTAGTTTGCCACAGAAAAGGTAACTCTACTTTTACATGGCTTCATGAACCGAAGCGCTTAGACCTCTAGGAAATAGTGATGAAACAAGCTTAGTATGTTAGAGCTCTTAACTAATTAATTAATAGATTAATACAGTATATTTTAATGCACAAATCTTCTAGTTGTACCTTTTCATTTAAATTGCTGTAGTTTTTTGTATACCATTTTTTAATCTTAATTTTAACTACCATATCTTATCAGTCTTAAAGTTACTCTATTGATTTAGCATAATTTTTTTTTCTTGCAGAGATTCAGTATCATACCTAGCAAATGATTCTACTACAGTTGACATCCATAAATGTATCTCTAGGTCTTATGGCAAGAGTCATTTCCTTGTGAATAAAAAGTGGCTGCATAAATCCATTTAAACATCTTTTGGTTCAGTATTGCTCTGTTATCTTAAACAGGAATTTACTATTCTTAACTTGGTCCACATAATGCTTCATTACCTTAACCTACTGTTAAAGTAAACTTATCTGGAAAGATAAGTGGCCTCAGAATATCAGCTTTTGGTTTAATTATTTTTAGAAAGAAGCAAATATCATCACTTTATATTTAATATAATAAATTATTTATATTTTAATATTTTAATCTTCATTTGAAGATTGCTTTCCAGCAGATGATTTTAAAAAGCAAACACCAAAACTTTGATTTCTAGTTAAAAGAAGACCATATATGTGCTTTCTGACTACTGTATTATGTTAAAACATGAGGTCACCTTTCAGCTTTACACTTTGACTTTTTCACATATTTTTAAAGGTTGCTTTTTCATAACTACCAGGAATTACTCTGTGTAGTAAAACATCTTTTGCCAGAAATCCTCAAAACTAAAGAATAAGAAGTAACAGAAAATTGAAGTGTTTTTTACTTTTGATTTGACACCTGCTCATAGATCTAAAGAATCATTTATTTTTTAAAAACAGTTGTGTTTATGTTTTAAGGGTTTTAAATAACTAAAGACATTTTGCTTCTACAAATATTTCTTCCATTCTGATGATTCCACAGAAGTGGCAGATTTGCAAACAAGCCTGCTCTTTTAATCCTGAAGTAGTTCCGATTAACCTTTGTTCAAAGGTCCTTTATAGGACTCAACTTTGTACAGGATGACTTACATGGGATTTGAGGAGACAATGGTCACAGTATTTGTTAATAAATAAGCTAAAAACTTCACCTTTGTAGTTGCCAGACATACTGGCATGTTGTTTTGTGTTGTGTTTTTTTTTCTTTTAGGGCTTGTCAGAATGTGACGATACATTGCAGTATTACTCTATCCATTAGTGTCATTGAAACAGTCCAACAGAAATAAATTCCAATTATGGGAGAGGTGGTTTTGTGAAACGGTTGATTATCTTTTTCCACTCTGAACTGTATGTAACAAGTGTGCTATAGACCTATTAAAATTGTTTTGAATTGGTGCTGTAGATGACTTGGCTATGGGCTCTCATTGTTTCTGAACTAGGCGGTTGGATAACACTGAAATGACAGCATTTTCCATGTCTTCTGCTAGACGGAGTGGGCATGACATTAGCAAGCTTAAGAGAGTATTTACTGATGGAGAGGTTTTTTGAGACGGGAGTTTTTCTCCTAAATGCAGTTTCATTATGATCTCCTTTTGTTTTTTATCATGAGCGTTAGGAAATACAGCTTGTATTTTGCAGTTGGTGAAATTAGGTTTGAAATAGGGCAGAGGTCTCTGCTCCACTGATGTATGCTGCAGAGTAATGTAAAAAATTAACTACATTGTACTAAATATTACTCCTGTATTTCAGAGCTTTCAGCCAACACAGCTGCTTTTGCTAAAAGTGCTGCCATGTTAGGTAACTCTGAGGACCACACTGCTCTATCTAGAGCTTTGTCTCAGCTTGCAGAGGTTGAAGAGAAAATAGATCAGTTGCATCAGGAACAAGCTTTTGCTGATTTCTATGTGTTCTCAGAACTGCTTGGTGATTACATTCGTCTCATTGCTGCTGTGAAAGTGAGTACTGCTAGGAAAAATACTGACTATTGTATGTGAAGTCACATTCCTCATCTTGTACATGAATGAATGTAAATGAATGTGTGCACTTGCACGAATTGTAATGCAATTAAGAGTAAGTTTCTGCCTGAAGTCCTATCTGAGTAAAATGAATGCATCCATGATGAGTTATTCCAGTGATAAAAATGGTTGTGATCAAGAATGGAAATGGATTAATAAAATCCAGCCAAAATGTCAATGGTGAACATCTACTTTGAGCAATACTAGTGCACAGTATTTGGGAACACCGTACACTACTGTGTCTAAGCATACTGTACATGTTTCTTTCAGGCTACTACCTTTTTGCAGTTTTCTCATCAATTATTGAGAACATAATTTGGCCGTATTTGGTAGATAGCAAGTAGTTTTTGTAAATGAGAAACAAATACAATATGTGGATCTCCATCTCATTAAAGAAAAGATTCCATTTTAGTGTAAGCTGTGCTGCACAGCATAATTAGGTTTTGATGTGGGAAGGGATACCTACAAATTTTATCCAGAAATATTTTCAATTTGCCAGGTTGTTGACAGTGTATATTTTTCTGTTTATTTTCTTTTTTTTTTTTATTACGTGTACTTTGATTCTGCTTCCTTAATCCATTGCTGAAAATGTATTGCTGAATAAGCATGTAATCCATATGCATGCATTAGAATCTGTATGCATAATAGTACTTTGTAGTGGTTCTTTTGGTAGTCTTTTGATGGAATGAAAAATGTAAAATGGTTTGGGGCACAAATGTGTCTGCTCAGGAAAGTCGTCTTGAATGTCATGCTATTTGTGGAAGGTACTGAGCTGTGCAAGCATGCTGTCAAATGAAATGCAAGAAGGCATGGTAGAGACAGTGAGGTTTCTTTGAGTATACTTGTTCTAGTTTTATCCAGAATTACCTTTCCCTACGAGGAATTTAGATAGTTCTAGCAATTCCAGTTATTTAATAAATTTGTCTGTCCTTGCAAGGGTGTATTTGATCATCGAATGAAATGCTGGCAGAAGTGGCAAGATGCTCAGGTCACTTTACAAAAAAAACGTGAAGCTGAAGCAAAGCTCCAACTTGCCAACAAACCTGATAAATTGCAGCAAGCTAAAGATGAGATAAAAGAGGTAATGTTATCAAATGTTATTTTGGAGGCCAGACTTCCTGCATTAACTCATTCATTCTGCATTAATGCACTACTCTATGCCATTTTTATTTACAAATCATGTACTCATTTTATTTTTTCCATATTTACTGAAATTGTTAAAGTGAAATTATTTAAAATATTAAATGTGTGCAATTTTAAGATCTGTAAGGCAGTTACTGCTGCCTCTACAGAGTCTGGGAGAGGGGAGGAGGGGAATATAAAAAAGTTAAATAAAGCTTTTAAGTGTTAACAGATCACTTGGGTGAGGCAGAGGAGCATCTCTTGGTTTCTAAAGCTAAAATACAGCTAAGATGACTAATGAAGAACTGTTGCCATGTTTTGCTTAATTATGCAGCATATCTACCCATATATATGTGTATGTATATATGGTGTAATTTCAGTAAAAATAAATCTAACATGTTGAAGTGTCATAATTTATACACTTTTTCTGTCATGCTTCACTAAGGAAATTGAAGAGGTAGGACAACTTAATTATTTAACATTAATGCATTCTAATTATGCACCAGTATTCTTCCATTATTTAATGGGAGAACACCATTGCAGATTTCAAGCTCTCTTATGCAGTTACTTTGGCTTCCTCATTGATCCACATGCTGCTTTATTCTTTCTACTCTTCAATGTATTTTGCATAGAGTGTTGAAGTTACTCATTAACTTGGCTTTCTTTGTCTTAAAAAAGGCCTTTGTTTACTGGGAAAACTTATATCACTCTTGCGTGACGCTCATGTGTGGTTACCTCTCTTGATGTAACTCATCGCGATAGAAGTGACCTGGAACTGCTTGTCAAAAATACTTTCTGAGTACTGGAAGTAGTAGGAAATACACAGTGATCCTCTCTGTTACAGTATTAAAAGAATTAATTATGTTCTTCCTGAAGGATTTATTTTTCCTCCTTTACTGGATGATTGTGCCTAATAAGTATCTAAATGGTGGGTTGAAGGAGGAGGGAGCCAGGCTCTTTTCAGTGGTTGCCAGTGAGGGGACAAGGGGTAATGGGCATAAGTTGGAACATAGGAGGTTCCACTCAAATATGAGAAAATGCTACTTCACAGTGAGGGTGACAGAGCCCTGGAACAGGCTGCCCAGGGAGGTCGTGGAATCCCCTTCTCTGGAGGTTTTCAAGACCCGCCTG